>SKCR01050528.1:0-38979 GCA_019454045.1 Zanthoxylum bungeanum
ACCCTGGGAATCATCCCCAAAACTGATACTGATGTGGGCCTCGCCCATGGGACTCATCTCCAAATTGATACTGACATGGGCCTCGACCTTGAGACTCTTCCCCAAAACTAATACTGATGTGGGTTTCGCCCCTGGGACTCATCCCCAAATTGATACTGACGGGGGCCTCGACCCATGCTTCATTCTCGAAATGTTATTCCCTGCATATTGAACCTCATCCACGAGGCATTGCTGATGTGATTGTTCATTCCCGAACCGTGCTGTATGAGAAAGGGTAGACTGGTCGCCCCCAGTCTCGGTTCATCTTTCTGTTCTTTGCTGCTTTCATTAGGTCAAGGTATGTCTCCAGATGTGATATTACGTACCAAGATACTATACTGCCTCTCTCGAGATAATCCCGATAGCTAAACATATTTTCATCCTCAAAGGATGCTTAGTGTCGAAACCAGGGAACCTTCAAAGTACTCGATACAACTCAAATCTGACCGTTTGAATAAATGATCTGAACTAGACTCCAAGTGTGTATGTGCCAAGGTTCTTTCACAGCTTAATTCGTAAGCAAGCCAACTCGATGATTTTGTCTCGAAGAATGGGATCAGTAGGTCTAACCAACCTAGATGTCTGGATCTTACTCTCCAATTACTTCTTTGTACTCAACATGATATGGTTTTCTTCTTCTTTTATTTCGTCTCTTTCTTTTCTTTCTTTTCATTTTGAACTTCATTTTTCTCTTTTCTTTTTCTTTTTTTCTTTTCTTTCTTTTTTTTTTCGACACACCTACCCTTTAAGGTAGCATTTCTCCTAATGGTGGTCCTAATACTCGCCCATGGGTAGCTTCACGCTTATCGATTATAGGTGGTCTACTTTTTCCTCTTTTTTTCATAGACTTTTTTTCTTCGGTTCCAACCATATCACATATCGTAACATAAGTAAACCAGGATGGACATCTAGGCAAACGGTCATTCACTGATTCGCCATCTCTCCAACTAGTCATCTTGCCGACTACTTAGGCTTCTACTGCTAAGATCCCGTAATCAAGTGCTCGCGAGTCTAGCCGAGATCAACCACTCAGAATACTGGATGAGAGCACATCTCACACTTATCGTTTCTAAGGTTTCTCCCTACAGTAAACAATGTCATCACCGGACATATGCCTAACCATCAAGGATTTCTCTGTTTTTTTTCACTCACTCCACATGAATTCTTCCTTTCAACCGCTGATAATGTAGGCTTCGCCCCCCTGGGATCCATTCCCGAAACTCATACTGATGCGAGCCTCAACCCTGGGACTCATCCCCGAAACTGATACTGACGTGGACCTCAACCCTGGGACTCATCCCCGAAACTAATACTGATGTGGGCCACAACCCTATGACTCATCCCCGAAACTATACAAATATGTTGCTGCTTCTGGTTGCCTTCCATTTGCCGCTTTCTTCTTTTCTTCTTTGAAACCTGTGAATACAAAACAAAACAAAACACAACAAAACAAAAGAATGCAAATACATACGTGTATGCATGCTTGCATGAATGGATTTCCTATTCCGTTGGGTTAGGTCTTCCGCCAGTCCTCTTGGTGATCGCTCGATCTTCTCTTCCCCAGGCAAGTACTGCTTCAATCTGTCTACATTGATCGGCTCGGTGAACTCGTTCCCTTCCAAATCTGACATTCTCACTGCCCCATTTCCCATTACTTTTTGGACTATGTAGGGTCCTTCCCAGTTGGGTCTGAACTTTCCTCTTGGATCTGTCGTCGATGGCTTCGACTGCTTAAGCACCAGATCACCCTTTCTGATCTTGGTAGGACGCATCTTCTTGTTGAATGCTCGAGCCAACCTCTTCTGGTATATCTGCATGTGATTTAAGGACTTCATTCTTTTCTCATCTAGCAGTGCTAACTGTTCAAATCTCTGCGAGGCCCATTCCTATTCAGGTAACTCTGCTTCTGCTAATACCCGCATGGACTGTATCTCGACTTCCACCGGTAATACTACTTCCATTCCATTTCACAAAATTTCTGTACCCCCACAGGGCGTATGATAGCTTGTCAGCCCAATCTTTATAGTTCTCCGTCATTTTGGCTAACATCTTCTTTATTGTCTTATTGGCTGCCTCGACTGCCCCATTTTCTTGTGGTCGATAAGGTGATGACTTGTGATGGCCTATCCCGTATTTCTGTAGCATTGCCTTTGTTTCACCTTGAAACTGGACTCTGTTTTCCGTTACTACGTGATGCGGCATTCTGTATCGACAAATGATGTTCCGGGCTATGAATTTTGCCATCTACTTTGCTGTGACGTTGCGAAATGACTCAGCTTCCACCCATTTTGAATTTTAGTCTACTGCTACTACTATGAAGCGATGTCCATTCGATGCATGCGGTCGAATTTCTCCGATCATGTCAATTCCCCATGCTGAGAAAGGCCACGGCTCTGACAGCCCGTGCAACTCTGTGTGCGGCAAATGATTCAAGTTACCGTGTGATTGGCAATCATGATAATACTTTACTAACTTCGCGCAGTCAGCTTCCATGGTCGACCAGTAAAAGCCTTGTCTCACTATCTTGCGAGATAAATTCAACCCATTCATGTGCGGTCCACATACTCCGGCATGTACTTCTTCCATTGCCTTCTGAGCCTCTTCTTTTCTTAAACACTTCAGCTGAATGCCATTCGCTTGCCTCTTGTATAGTTCTTCCTTCAAACTCACATATTGAGAAGCCAACTTCTGAATGGCTATCCTATCCTTTTTATTTGCTTTTTCTGGAAATTCCCCGCATTCTAAGTATTGTTGAATATCATAGTACCACGGTTTCCCATTGTCGATCTCTACTTCCAAGACTTTTTCTATCTCGTAGACAGGTCTGCTGCCGTTGTCAACACTAGAGGTCTCATTACCAATTTCTCCAGATTTTCCCAAGTTGCGGCTAGTGTAGCCAGTGCGTCTGCCATTTGGTTCTCTTCTCGCGGCAAGTGTTGGAAATTGCAATCGGGGAGTGCTTGTGCCAGATTCCTAAGGTGGAATAGGTAGGGTTTCAACTGTTCTTCCTTCAATTCCCATTCTCCTTGCATCTGTCGGACTACCAACATCGAGTCTCCGTAGACCTCCACGTTATTAGCCTTCAAGGTTATCAATGCCGTCAGTCCGAAGGCGCATGCTTCATACTCAGCCATGTCATCATCAAAGACAGAGATATCATCACTCAATCTGTTCGAAGGGTCCTCACGCCTCTCATTCTCAAAGCCTCCCCCAGTATGGGGCACGACCATACTGGCCACATCGGTGGTCAAAGCTTGCAACTACTCGTTAACCTTGGTGAGACTAATTTCCAGCTGGTCCATACGAGATCACTCGTTAACTGATTCGCTCATGTTTGCTAACAGTCTTTTGATGAGTCTTCCCTCTTTCCTAACCCAACATGTATCTATGGTGTCCTTTAAAACCGCATGTTAGCATGAATGTATGCGATGCATGGAATATATAAGTTGGCCCATTATCATTTTAAAGCATTCAATCATATTATTGCGAGGTGCAAACTTGTCCCAGTTGAAAAAGGCCCAACAGGTTTACACTTTTTGCGATAACATGGCTAAACAACTTCAAAAGATAAGATGTCTAAACATAAAGTGGCCCATTAGCATTTTAGAAGTTTTTGGCCCAATTTTCATAAGAGGCGAGCTCGTCCCAGTTTAAATGGCCCAACAAGTTCACAACTCATGACGAATGGTCCAGTTGAATCCAAATGACGATAGTCCTAAACATAGGCATAAATGGATAGTTTCTATTGGTCATACAACTACAGTACATATGCGGGTTTATAGAGGTATAGACAAAGGCTCTCATCGGCAAAAGATTGCCCACAACTAGGTCTCCCCACTTAAGGGTCCGAGCGATCAAGTGAGCACACCCTTTTTATATGTTAAGGTACGTGCCAACGAGTTATGATGCATGACTGACTGTCAGATGGATTTCCTATTGAAGATTCCCCAAAGGGATGGTGGAGCGGACTCTCTTAAATACCCAAGCCTCTTAGGCTCTTATCGCCTTGGTGACAGGAATAAACAACAAGTCCTCCAAATTAGTCCATCACAGTAAGCTTCGAGTAAATGATTATCTAGGTGCCTTCACAGCTTTTCCTTTCAGCTATAGAAAGGCAGTGAATGAAGGAAAACACCAAACCATTACCTAGCTCTAACAATGCCTTTGATTAAACCCCTTCAACCCACAGTAGACACGGTTAACTAAAGCACAAATCACAAACATTACCAGACATTATTTCGGGGCCAATTCTCTATCCTAGTGGAGTCGCCAGACTGTAGGACACAGAAATCGGCGACTCTGTTCCAGGCTCGCGGCCCGGTCGGGATTACGGAGTAGCCCGTGGGGGACTAAACCGGAGAAATAAAATGGAGTCGCCACCCAGTGTGAACTGGGAAATGATTTAAGGCCGCACTCACCCCTCGCAAGGGAAGACCTCAAACCGTTGGGTTCGGAATGGTCCCTTACTTATGCCACTTGTAATGAATGGATTTGTGAAATAATCTAACCAAGTCTACGCAACATACGTACGCAAGAATAAACTATATCTAAGTTTGCATACAACCTATATCTAAGTTTGCATGCATAAAAGTAAATCGACATGACGGCAAGCACACAATTTCATGAACATATGCGTGAACATTTCCTCAAGCAGTATGTGGAGTTGTATCCCAAGTACAGACCGCATTACCATCCATTTGGATTCAGCTACGAAATTTACGTCTGGGTTTCCATCCGATATACCACGAGAGGCAACACTCAAGCATTAACACAACGCAATCATTAACCCAATGTTGACATACATGAAATATGATAATGCATATAACTATAAATAACCAAAGAGAACAAAACAAATACGGAATAATAAAACAACAATAAACGGAAATTAAATGCGAAATAATAAAAGACTAATAATGCGAAATAAATGCGGAATAATAAACATGTGACCAAAGAACTTGGCTGTTTTCAATATAGGACTTCGCATGCCCGGTTGAACGTATTCCACGTCCAACCAAGCATGCCGTGTCCGGGATAACAAAATAAAATATAACAAAGGGTGCCCTCAGGTCTTACCTTTTAAGTCGCTTCTCATAAGTGCGTTAAGTGGCCGTCGGAAGGGTTAATACTCCACAACTTTTCCGATTCACTGGTTTAATGTTTTCATTCGTCGCCTCGCTGTTTTGGGCTATTTTTTTTCTCTATTTTGGGCTGCTATTTTGCGAGTGAATTCGGTGATATAAGGGACTATTTTGGGGTGTTTGTGGGGGCTGATTCGGGACTATTTTTAAGTATTTGTAGGGGCTGATTCGAGACTGTTTTTAGGTGTATGTAGGGGTGATTCGAGACCATTTTGGGGCTATTTTGTTATTTGTTTTGCCGGCTGAAGTTGCAGTTTGTTGCTTTGTTTATTTGGGTTTCTTGGCCTGGGCGATGATGGCTTTTGTTTCGGCTAAGGAGTGTTGCTGTTGAAAGGTTTATTATTTTGTCTTGTGCATGTGTCTTGTTTGTTCGGTGGCAGTATGGCGTGAGTATGGGCTAACGTGGCTGTGTGTGGCGTGAGTATTGGGTGTTGGTTTGTGGGCTATTGGATGAGAGAGCTGGTTGAGGTTGTTTTTGTTTCTTTGCGTCGGTGCTGAGTAGGTAGGTTGAAGGCGTGGGACGTGCTGAGTGGCGAGAGTGTGAGGAAGCTGTAATGGGAGAGATCTTTGTGTGTTTATGAAAATGTCGTGAATCAGATGGATGAAGGGGAGTGAAGCCGTGAGGGATCATAGGGGTGGCTATGTCTTTGTGTGGTTTGCGAGAGGATGCTAGTTATTAAAGGCTGGTTTGTGGTGAGTGCATGCGGCTGAGAGAGATGAGGTGCGTAAGGGCTTTTGTTTATTTGTTTGCCATGAGTGAGCCAGCCAAGGGGAAGGGTTTGGTTTAAGGTCCTTTTTATTGGAGAGGGTTGAGGTTGTCCTTGTATGGGAAGGGAAATTAATTTGTAATTATGGGGGAAATCTCTAATTAGTGTGTTATAAGGAAAAATCTATCTAATTTAGGGAGAGGATTGTTTTAGTTTAGGAAAGGGATTTAATTTAATTACGAATGTGATTTATGAGATTTGATTTGATTCTTTAATTCAGGAAGGTGATTTATGGGATTTTATTTGATTTTATTTAGTTTAGGCATGTGATTTAATTTAATTAAGAAGGTGATTGATGAGATTTGATTTGAATCTTTTAAATTGGGAAGGTGATTTGTTTTTTATTTCTTTAATTCGGGAAGGTGATTTATTTAGATTTTAACATGTGTTTAATGTGTTTGAATATTTTTGGATGTGATTTAATGGGCTTGGAGGCTTTATGGGCGTGTGGTTGGAAGGCTTGGGCGTGTGGTTGGTTGTTTTGGTGGGATTGGTATGGATTACGGGGGTTTTGGGTCAAGGCTAAGTTCTAAAACAGAGATTCAACGAGCAAACCCGTAGCTAAGCAAACGAATTGAGTCCACCAAGGTATTGATTTCTGAATTTCCCTTCTGACGTCCGTTTCCCGCGACTTCCGCAACTTAAATGGTAGTGCCTCCGTACGAGGCTCATCATCGGGGCTTATATGTAAAAATGCAGTGCCTACACTAGCTCTACTTACTTCAGCCTCTTATTGACCTCTATGTTCGTCTTCTTGATAGCTAAACTCTCATTAACAGTTCAGCATAAGGAACCTGAAGACTATCCTCATTTACAAACTCATTGAGAGAGACTTCTGAATCAACATCATTAATATCATTCTCTCTCTCATCAGCCACCTAGCAACAAAAGCCATATAGTTGCTCTTATTCTTAGGAGACTCATAAGAAGTTTAGCCACCTTCTGAATCACTAAGGGAGGCTGCCATCACTCTCTTATCTTTAACCTTAAGATATGTGAGGCACTCAGATCGAATATGCCTATAACATTCACACTAATGACATTGGATACCTCATGATTTGCTACTAATATCCTCTCTAGACTCTTTTCTATTGTGCCTACTCTCTCTAGGCTCATCTTCCATATCCCTATTAATGTTATGACCATTCTTCTTCAGCTTAAGAAATTTCTTAAACTTCTTTACATACATGGCCAAATCATGATCCGTGAGGGTGTCATCATCATCTATAGATGGATCATGAGCAACTTCCATTGTGATATTCATCACTATGGTTTTAGGCTTTCTATAGCTAGGAAGCTTCTTCTCATAAACCTGCAACTTTCCTACAAGGTCATCTAGTTTAAGCTGATCGACGTCATTACTTTCCTCGATGGCAGTAATCTTCGGTAGAAACTTATCAGATAGGTATCTAAGAATTTTCTTTACTATCTTATTAATAGGAATAGTCTCGCCTAGGTTAAAGCTTCAGTTAGATACATCATTAATCTCAGTGTAGAACTCATCAATGGTCTCATCATCTTTCATTTGGGCGACCTCGAACCTTAGCAAGATCCCGAGTCTATTATTTTTAACAGACAATGTGCCCTCATGCATAGTCTACAGGATGTCCCAAGCATCCTTGGTTATTTCACACATGGAAAATTATGGGAGCAAACATCACCATGAATGGCATTAATTACCTTATTGTTCCTATTGCTACCGTCAAAATCTTCCATAGTTCAGGTAAATTTGTCTTTAGGGGAAGAGACCACATCAACTATAACCACGGGAAGTTTCCACTCGTACTCAACTTTCATCCCGACCCTCTCATATGAGAATTTTAGGAACGCTCTTATGCGAACCTTCCACTGTAAATACTTTGTCCCATCAAAGAATGAGGTCAAGTAAGAGGTTGACTTCTTTCCGTAGTTAAACGGATCAATGATCGAGTTCAGTCTCTGATACCAATTGAAAGTTCATAATTATCCAAGGTTCTGACCATATGCGGAATTTAACACAATAATAAAGACAAGTCTTAATTACTGTACTATGGATTTCCCAACAAGCACCTTTATTCTAACAGAAATAAAATATTAATGCAGAATATTAAAACAATGTAGAAAATAATTCACCCACATAAATCAACACAGTAATTTATTGACGAAGTGGAAAACTCGTGCGAGTAAAAAACCATTCCAAATATCTCGGCTACCTGCCCAAATACACTATAAAGAGAAAAACTTACAGTGATGGTAAAAGAACTATGGTGGCAACTTCACCGACTATAGTACCTCTAGACTGTAAGAACTCGAAGAACTCCTCGAGTCCGTACCCTACGGTTTTCTTCAGAACCTCTGAAGTCTTTGAGTGAGTCAACTCTGCAACTCTGAACGCCGAAACTCCTATTGCCAATCTTCCTTCTTGAGAGCTCTGAAGGTTTAGGAAATTGGGTTTTGATTTGTATTGATGGTTTAACAAATATCAATCTCACCATAAAAGCGAAGACAATGAAAACAATGAAGTCTTGAAGGTGAGAAAAGAATAGGTTGAAAAGCTATTAATGTTTGCAGCTTTGAGAGAATATGTTTTCAACACTTGGGAAAGGTGTTTATATGTGCTTTATAAAGGTACGGTAAAAGGATAGGCTTCCCAATACCAAATTAGGTTAAAAACGTGTCCAAACTAATTTGGTTCTGCACGGGTGTTCGAACGCCACTCGAACGCGCCACGAACGTGTGCTCTCTGGAAGGTTTGTTCGAACGCTTACTCGAATGCACCACGAATGTTTGCTCTCTGGAATATTTCATTCGAACGCTTACTCGAATGCACCACAAACGTTTGGTCTCTGAAATATTTTGTTCGAACCCAACAACGAACTTGACATTAACAGCACACATTCGAACGCTTCAACGAACGCATCACTAAAGAATTTGCTCCAGCTTTACCAAATACCAGTCCAGTTGCTCCAAGTTCTTCAAGACTTATTACAATTCAATTGAACTTGTTTCGTTATGGACATTGCCAATAAAAATGGAACTAACACAACTAAATAACAAAATTAATGAATTGAGAAGTGATAGAGGTGGTGAGTATGTTACTCTATTTAAGACCCTTAGTGAACAAAATGGAATTATACATTATACCATGGCTTCTTATTCACCTAAATTAAATAGGATTGCAGAGCGTGAAAATCGTACCTTGAAAAATATTATGAGTGCTATGCTAATAAGTTCTGGTTTACCTTAGAATATGTGAGAAGAAGCTGTTTTGACAACTAACTACATTTTAAATAAGGTACCCTGAAAATAAAAGGACAAAACTCCGTATGAAATCTAGAAAGGTAGAATACTTACGAGTATGAGGGTATCTTGCTAAAGTAGTCATTCCTCCACCTATGGCGGTGAAAATACGACCAAAGACAATTGATTATATTTTCATTGTTATGCACATAATAACAATGCTTATCGATTTCTTGTGCATAAGTTTGAAATTCCAAATGTTCATGAGAATATGATAATAGAGTCAAGAAATGCATTATTATTTGAACATGTATTTTCATGTAGATCAATTAAAGGAACGAACACATGAGACAATAGATGAAAATAGTCAGGATCAAGAAGAAGAAAATGAGGTTGACGCTGATCCCAAACGTAGCAAAAGAGTTAGGATAGAAAAGTCTTTTGGTCCAGCTTTTCTGACTTATTTGCTAGATGGTGAACTATAAACCTTTAAAGAAGCTATGAACTCTGCAGAAGGACATTTGTGGAAAGAAGTAATTAATAAATAATGTCTAATGGTAAGTCTAGACATATTCTTCTTAGGTATAATACCATTAGACAATTACTCTCTACTGTGATTATTTCTATTGACTTTGTGAGGTTAAAGAATAATATTACGGATCCGCTAACCAAATAGTTAAATAGAGAAGTAGTAAAGGAATCATTGAAGGGAATGAGACTGAAGTCCATAAAATAATAATTCAATATGAAGGAAAACCCAACCTAGCTTACTAGAGATTACAAGATATAGGTTCAAGGGGACAACCTAGTTGTAAAGACTTTGTTGGATCACTATGAGAGTAATTCTCCTGTAGGGGGTTACACTCTTGTGTATTCCTGTGATTAATCAGTGACGTTTAAAGAAGTGAGGATGAACTATACTCTTAATGATTCTTATGGAGTAAGATTGATTACTTCATATTAAGAAATCATCTATGTGGGAGGGTGTGGCCGTTTCAAAGGGAATTATAAAGGGCTCAATTCTTAAAAACTCTTAAAGAACCAAACAGTTATTCAAGGCCAAAAAGAACATAACCATGAGAACTCAATTGTGTAAGGAATGGTACATATGTGTAGTACATCATCATTTACACCAACGATAGAATAGTTCAAGCATCTACTAGACAGTCAAGTAAATGTACTGTCACAAATGAAGGTTCAAAGGTTAACACTTACTTATTCTATACAGGTTTCAATTCGTTGAACTTGATCACCTACTTTAAATATTTTGATGTCAAAACTTATGTTTTATGTTTTCTGTCAATTTTCATTCATGTAGGGGATTGTTGGAAAATAGCATGACTTACTATTTTGAGTGGAACCCACTTAGTGAAAGTAATAGGTCGTGAGTGATCCAAATTCTCCTCCGTGAGTACTTAGAAATCATATATTTATATCCTCAAAATGATGCTCGGGTGAATGAGAAATTCTCTAAAGACACTTATTAAGATGGAAAATAAAAGGAAATTAGTCAATCCCACAACCAATAAAAAAACAAGGCTAAATAAGTTATATATAATCACTCAAGTATAGTTGAGTAAGAAGTGTTAGGAGATAGGCTCTATTCACGCACGCCCACATATGGGGTGCTAATCCTAGCCGATATTGGTTCAACTCTTGTGCACCCACACGTCATGCTACACAAATGATGGCCCAATTCGAACAGGCCCGCCTTAGTCACTGTAGATACTGTATTTTTATGAATAGCCCGATAATGAGTCTATTACGAGGACATCCACTGAAAGTTGGGGAAATTACAAAGATGAATGTCATAAAAGAAATGAACTCCAGGAAATATAGCGAAAAGCCAGCCGAACATCATCATATTCGGCCTACCTTCTATCTAGTTAGTAAATCTGACTAGATATACCTTGAAAACCCTAAATCTAGCCGGACAAACACACTTGTCATTCATTGAGTAGATTTCCAGTAACCAAAGACGTGATATCTGATTATGGCCGACCGGATATAGAATTCAAATTACACATCCGGTCGGACATGTATTAAATGGTCAACGCATGTGCAAATTGGCCGTAGCTGAAGTCACGACTAATCAACGTTTGGCCTGACGTACATTTCAAATTATACGCCTGGCCAAACATGCATCGAGAGTTACTGACGATAGTAATGCCAATAACATCAGACTGAGAGGAGAGAAGAGAAGGATTCTGCTTCCCTTTTCATATTCCAGAACCTTTCCTCACTCTATAAAAAAAATGGTTCCTCTCATTCACAAGAGGAGTTTTTTGACAATTCTGAATTAATCATAAAGAACCCTTGAAACCCTGAACACAAAACCCTTTGAGAGAGAAAATAAAGAGAGAAATGGAGAATACAACAAATCTTTGAAGTTTTTTTCCTAGTGCGAATCCAATAACAACCAAACATTTAAGAGGATTTTCTGAGCCACAGCATACGCAAAGGTACGACTTGAGGACACCTTCTTTACTTCTATGCACATTTGAGTTTCTATGATAACATAATATTTCCGACCGGACTTTGATCACTTCCGGCCGGACATGCACCACATCTGGCCGAATATAGATATATCTGACCGCATATGCCGCCTCTCTAGTTTATTTTATCTACTTCTTATTACTTTATTATTGTCATTTATTATTTTAACATTGCTTTAGCATTACTGTTATCATTCTATGTATATTATTGCCATATTATAATGTGTAATCATGTTATTCATTTTAGTCATTTTATTAATATTTAGTTCAGTATTAAAATGCATGTTTCTCTAATATCTACCTCTTTGGTTTACAAAGGACATCAGGCTAGACTTACCCTAAGTCCGGTCGGACATTGATAAAAATACCCGGACATCAAGTACTCTAAAAAAATATTTTTCTCCAGGCCGGAAGTATATGTATTCTGGTCCGTTTGAACGGTACTTTATCACTATTTTAATTATTTTTAAATATATATACGACACTTGTTTGATTACTATTTTGCCATTATTGAAATAGCTTTCAAATACTTATTTGCTTTATTTACTGATTTCATTATTTGTGTTTTCGCTATTGTGTATTATATAAATTGTTTTGCATGCTCTTGTATAATAAGATATGGGGATACCTCTTTTGAGCATAAATATTATACTAGCATCGGTAAGGGATCATTCCGAACCCAAACGGATTTAAGGTCGGCCCTTGCGAGGGATGTAATGCGGCCTTAAATCATTCATTGTGTTTCATACTGGGTGGCGACTCCCTTATTATCTGGTTAGCCCCCCGTAGGCTATCCGTACTCTCTACGGGTTGTGAGCACAATAATATAGTGGTCTATGACGTCATAGGCATAGCGCTAAACCCCGTCTCGCTCCTACGGTCACGATTTTGCTAATTTCTATTTTCTTTTTTTCAACTGAACAGCTTTTCTTTTTCCAGAATTTAGAGAGTTGTCGTGAGCAGTTTACAAGGAAATAAAAAAGAGCTAATAATAGACTGCTAAAATTCAATTACTCAATTTAATTGAATTGATTTCAATTAAATCATAATAACACCCCTTGGTGAAATTTGGAGAGGCTCAAATTTTATTTTTTATTTTTTTTATAAAGAAAAGCCTAATTTATGCAAAAAATAAAATAAAATAGAAAGAAAGGGAGAAAAATTTTACCCCAACCGAGAGAAATTTTTTGCACCGTTGAGAGGAGAATTTTCCCACTACCGGAGTACTGGTTTCATTTTACCTTTGTTCAAGTTCTGCCACTTGAATAATTCGGTTGTTGTTTCAAAAAAAAAAATATAATAATTCTGTTGTGCTCTAAGATTATTCGACCTCATTGTATTCTGGGAAACAATCGCACAACATATATATAAGTTAGAACAATTTGCACAAATAAGAAAGATATTACCGTTCACCAGGAATACAAAAATTGAAGTTGGCTTGAGTCGCGGACTAGGTTGATAACTTTAAGACGTTTCACAGCTCTGTCCAAAATTTGTGCTAGTAGTATGTCAGCCCCGCCGTCCCAATGATAAAACAAGCCCATAAAAATAATGTCTCAATCGATTTTGCACAAAACCGATTGGTATATTCATACCCAAAAATTATTTGCTCGGAACATAATAACATAAGAAAAAAAATATTTTTCACCCAAAAAGTTATTTGCAAAATATTATTTTATCCCTACGACACCTCTCTATTTTGTTGGGAATATTTTCCCTCGCGTAGCAGAAGCAGTATATGCAAAATTTTTCTACTCTCCACATGTGAATCCAGAATTTTTCTCCCAAAAAATTCCGGAACCGAACAGTTTTTGAATCATTCACGCACACTGCACAAAGATTTGCGGCTGTTCGACTCCCATGCCTTATCGTCAACCAGTCACACACCTTGTCCGTTGATAAAGCCTTTGATCATGCGCCACAGTAGTTCCTTTAATCGCAATATGATCAATTTCTTTGAGTCACGCACCAACATGCGCCACTTACATATCAACACACATTGATCATTCAGTCACGCATCAATATGCTCCACTTACACCATGCGTCTTTGTTACTTCCAGTATCATGCATTTTATTGACTCTTATTTCATGCCATCAAATGGTTCCACTCAATCACGGCCACATGCGCACATATTGATCACTTGCATGTGGTTCATCAGGCCATTTTTATCTCCAAAACCGTAAATGATCATTGATAAGCACATGCGCAATATGTCTCACCTTGCATGCGTGATCACCAGGCCATTGTTATGGTGATTTGCGTATTCAGTGTGATGGAAGACGAGAAAGCGACAGAGAGGGAATCATTGTCGGAGCTGCTACTAACGGTGTTGTTACTATAACCACAACGGATGGTCTTATGGTTTCGTTGGGTGGACAATGACTTGGATCAACCATGGCATCTAGGAAAACAATACAAGCTGGGTATTATCAAAATAAATATGTAGATTCATATGGAAAAGTTTTTTTTTTAAAGGCCACCAAGCATGGGCTGAATGAATTTATTTAAGAGAATGAGAGAGAGGAGCCGAAGAAATTATGAAAAAATCTGCATGTAGCTCTCAACTCTTAGAGATGGGTGAGCCAAAAGTCGAGAGGCAAATGAACTGCCCAGCTTGAAACCAGCTTGAATGTTTCAAATATAAACCTGTGTGGAATTTCCTTATCATTTGGGCTGAGAGCAGGAGTCCAGAGGAAGACAAAGTGTTGTAACATATAATTTTAAGAGTGGAGTTAAGATAATTTAATTAAATTAAAACACATTAACATCAACTTTAATGATGAAATTTTGTAACTTAAACAATTATAACAAATTGATTTTTTTTTAACTTCTCCAAAAGTTAATTCCTTGTAACTCCTTAAAATATTAAAATTGATATTAAAATTCATTAAAACTAACAATATCCTAAGCACCTATAGGTGGGAGGCAATTTTATTCTAAGGACATTATCTCTGACAGGCCTCGATATTTTTAGTTTTTCATTTCCTGTTGTTTTTTGTTTCCTGGTTATTTCAACAACCGTTATAATATTCGTTGTTGATGTGCTATGTTCATAATACCAGTTTTGAATTTAATTAAACCATTTATGTACTGATCATGTGTGTTTTTGACAACATTGATTTCTCACGGTGACATGTGTGAATAGAGAATTTATGTATTATTAGCCTTTGTGCCTGGTTGAGTTTAGAAATATTGTATGAGAACTTATAGACGGACAAATAAGACATATATGTTTAGTAAACTAATTATCACATTTAAATTATAAAACCAACAAGATCACAAACATTGATAAGATTAATACTTTAAATAACATTAGAGTTTCTATTGTAATAAAAAATTATAGTTAAAAATTACTCAATACGCATAGCCAATGACATGATATTTGAGTGGTGTCTACCCAAATATCATTACTGCTAGGTAAATTTTCTAACCCAAACCGACGCAATCCGATACAATTTGAAAATTTTAAGATTGAATAGAGGTCAGTTGAGTTTTGTCATACCTAATTAAATTTGTTTGAATTTGGATCGGATCGAATGCAACTTGTTAGTAATAATATTTGAATAGGAAAATATTTATGATCCAACATAGGAAATAAAAGATATAAAATTGCTTCCTTGTATAATTTTGTGCGCTGATGAGTGGTGAATATGTATATTTACCACCCCCACTTATTTAATGAATTGGTGGTTATTAAGAATCATTTTGTATAATTTTAGTTGTTTTTTGTATTTGTTTTGCAGCTTCAGAGCAAACAATGACAAATCATAAGCTTCAAGTAAAATAGAGCAGAAACAATAAACAAATGCAGCTCTATGGATTTAGGGTCATCTAGTGCTGCAGCTCTATGCTCATTTAGGTAATGAGCACTGCGAATCCAGAGGAGGAATTCAAGAAAAAAATGGATGTGCCCCATTGTCGCGGCGCCAAGCCCTTAGCAGTGCGGTATTAGCCTATGCCATGTATTATAATTTACTCATTTTAAGAGATTTATTTAGGAAGTTCTGTTCTTTGGTTAAAGAGAACCAATCTTGAGAAAAAAAAATTTCCTCATTACACAAGAGATGACCAAAAATATTTACAATAAATAATCAAAAAGAGGGAAGATTGAAGATTGGGAATTAACAACCTCAAAACCTTAGTTTTCTTTATGCCTATTCCTTGTTTCTTTGTGCTTAAACTGTAAATGATGTTTCTTATAAATCTTATTTCATGCCATAAACTATTGTCATAGGATTTCAATAAAATCTAACTTGTAGCTTTAATCAATTAAATCTCTATTTGATTGATATTGTGACCTTCTATTTTTGATTGTTTGTTTTATTTTGTTCTTCATAATTTTCTATTTCTTAGCAACCAATAGGGTTGATCTAGTACCCATAATGAAATTGGAAGATGAATTTATGTGTTTAGATCTAGATAATTCAATACATAATGCAACACATGATGCAATTTATTAGTTAGATTTCTATATTAGGATAGGAATATATTTAGGACATATAACCCTAATTAGAACTTGAATTTAATGAATTCACCTTAATATAATTGACACATGAATGTATACAGTTAATTGTGTTAGACTAGTATTTCTACTCGATATTAGGATGATGTTTGTACATGAATTCGTATTTTAGGTTAGCCATTGTTTATAGTTGATTAATTATAAAGATATGATAGATATTTAAATGAATGATACGGGGAAGTTGTCATTTTAGAACGTCTCTTTTATGGTTACTTTTGTGTATTTCACTTTCCCTTTTTATGCTTTAGTTTAGATTAGTTAACTTTCACACTCTCACTGCTTCTCATAATCATTAGCCTAGATAAGATTATGGTTGAGATGAGTTAGTAATTGGTGAGTGGTACTTGTGTTGAATTTTTGTATGTAGAGGAATCGTTCAATAAATTTTTTTAACGTCATTACTGGGGAATTGTTTATTTTTGTTACTATTAGCGTTATCAATAGTAGTTTTAATTTAGACATTAAACTAAAAAAAAAAAAAAAATTTACTTCAGTTTGTTTTTCTTTGATTAAGTGTTATTTGTATTTTATTTGTGTTTCTTCTTCTTCGATGATCCATGTTTAAAACAAATTTAGGGGTCGCTTCTTTGACCTGATCAAACCAATAGAGAATCATCCAACTTTACACAACCTGTGAAATCTCTCTATTCTCTTGTGTGATTTAATTGTTATGAGATTCAGGACAACGTTACATTTGCAATGAAACAAGTTACCGATAGTGGATCAGCCTACACTATTCAGCATTGGGCTTGATTGTCATGGTTACCCTCAACTTCTAATAGGCTTTGTTAGATGGCCTTCTGGGCCTTGGAACTTCTTGGCCGAATGGCCTTGCCTCAGCAAGGCCGATTGGATCCCTCTCTCCCAAGCCGAATATTGCTTCTCTTGGAGGGTGATTTTGGTTCTTTTGTTCAAGCTAGCACTTAAAGGAGTCAAGTGAAGGTGATAGAGATACTTACCCGAGAGTTTGGAATTCGATCTCAAGCTCCGAAGCTTCCAACACATCCAACAAAGAAGGAAAAAGTTTTGAACTCAATCCGATCAATGTGAGTATTCCGCAACTCCCTTTTGATTTATTCACACACAAATCACAACTTAGAGATCTTGGCATGTTCTAGGAACAATAACAATGGTATCAGAGCGATCTAAGTTTGATTTGGAATTCTAGGGTTCTTAAAATTTAATTTGGGAATTTTGCGTTTGGAGCTTGATTTTCTTAAATTAATGATTTGGTTGAGCTTGGATGATGTTTAATTGGATTTGTATGTCATGATTTTGTGAAAAATTGATTAGATTAATTTTCCCCAAATTCACATGCTTGGCCGAATATACCCTAGAATTAGCTCATGGGAATTTTTGAAATTTGACATATTGGATGTGTTGTTGGCATGATAGAAATATTGAATGTTGATTTAAATTGGATTGAAATCAAATTGAATGATTTTGTATGCCTTAGCCGTGAGCCTTGATGCATGTTATAAGATTGATTTTGCTTCAATTTGTGTTAGACATGAATTGGAAATGTAAAGCAAGATTAATTGAATTAATTAGTGTTTTGAAAGCATTAGATTAATTAATTTATTATGGTAATTACACTTGAATTGAATTAATTTGTAATTTGGAATAATGAATTAATTTAATTGTTGTATTTGGGCTTAATGGGATTGGTTGGGTCAATTTTGGTTTATGATAATTGGTTGGATCCAATTGGGCCTAAAACTATTTCCATAAAGTCCAAATATGATAATTGGGCCTAATGAGCCTAAATTGATTTTTGGCATATGGTGATTCCTAATTGGGCCTTGGCATCTTGGGTTTGACCCATAATTGCCAAAGCTCACGCCTAAAGAATTAATTGAAAGTCCATTGGACTTCAATTGAATAATATCGGATACTAATTGGGCCTTTGAGACCCATACAGATTGGATTTGGAATCCAAGTCTAAAAGGCACAATTGAAAGTGTAGTTATTTAATTTGGAATTAAATATGAATTGGTATTGAATATAATTTAAATTAGATTTAAAATTATAGTTCGATATAATTCAAGAATACTTACTTTGAGTATTTACTCTTAAACGAGTTGGACTCGCGCAAATCAAATCGTTGTTTGAACATTGGATGGTCATTAAATAAAGATTAATTAATTGGATTAGATTGATTGATAACATGCATTTGTGAATACTTGGATGTATGTATGAATAATGTATATCGGATGGATATTAGAAGGGTGAGGGCAATTTTGGAAATTGTTGTAATAAATTTAGAATGTATTAAATTGGACCTGCGTGTCCAGCCTATTACTTCTTTTCTCATTGTATTTCTCTTCTCACCTATTCCCCTCAATGTAAATGAGGTTTCTTTAGAAGTATTATGTAATTGGGTAGAAGTATGAATAGTGCTAGCGGGAGAGAGGAAATGGAGAGATTTGTTATAGGAACAAATTTGTTTTATATCCATCCGCATATCATTATTAATTTACAGTGCCTTATTATGCTTTTAGAATGCATGCTTAAGGGTGTATGATGAGACATAATCAAAGATAATAAATTGGTTGCCAATTTACGCGAAAAACCCTCAACAAATATTAAGCGTTTTCCTTCCATTGAATGATTCATTCTCAAGATCCAAGATTGACACTGGTTTGTTGGCCAAAGTCAAGACCTTTGTCCATCGCAGATGTGTTTGAATCATAAAGGCTTTGTTCCATATCACATGTATTGTCCAAGTTGTGATTTGTTGGCCAAAGTCAAGATCACTTCTTGTCCATCGACATCGATTACGAAGATTTCCAAGGTCAATGGGTCACGCTTAACTAGAATCATTAAGCTTGTTGTGCCAAAGCAAAGACTTAGTTGATTTAGAGGAAAAAAGTTAGGCAATATATTGGATATATTGGCATATATCAGATATATGTTTCGGACTTGGATGTCCACCTACTGGATCTAGGAACTGGATGGGATCCAATTGATCTTAGAGATCTACCTAGTTAAGTTTCATACAATTTGTTGGCCAAAGTCAAGATTGTGTGTTATTTAACGGGATCCTAGCCCACTAGGAAACTAGGTTTCCCGAGTACTCCACAGAGGGTTAGAGGCTCACCGAAAAATAGTGGGAGGCAAGTATTAAATTTGCAATTTCGTTTAGATACTTGCCAATACGCGCTCATTTCATTTTTTGTCATTAATATTTAATTATTGTTTTAATTTAACAGTTGGACTGTATTCAACGTACTTCATTTGTAGTTGGTTATATAATTGGATTATAGTAATCAATACATCTGAATGTAACCAAACAATTGTAGTTGATTATATAGTTAGACTATAGTAATCATTGCATTTAATTGTACCCGAAATCCTTGATTGGATAGTTGGACTATAACAATCAAGATGACTGAAAGATTAGCGTTTAAAACATAATCCTGGGTGAAAATGTACTTAAACGGCTTTAATTTTCAGATTGGGAATAGAACTTTAGAATAGTCCTGGGAGCTAAGAAGTTATTCTATTTGATAGAGAAACCTCTTGAGCATAAGCCCGAAGTTGAGCGTATAGTAGAGCATGAGCTTAGGAAGACTCATTGTGATGATAATTTTAGTGCTCAATCCGTTATGCACAACTAGAGCTTTTTAAAAGGACATATCCAAGTTGTCTGTCTAAACTGTGGCAAACGAGGTCACTAGAAGTGTGACTGCCGTATAGACAAGGCAGACATGAAGGAAATGAAGGCGGGATAAGGTTTCAGCTTCAAGAATGTTTGTTATAAACATGTTCATTGCTGGTATTAAAATTGGATTTTTGATACTAGATGTGGTACATGAATATATGTACTGATGTGCGGGATCTGCTGATAAGCAGGAAACTGGCTTCAGATGAGATCGACCTACAAGTCGGAAACAGGATGAGAGTCGCTATTTTGGCCGTAGAAACCTAAGTTTTGGAACTGCTCTTTGGGCATGTACTTAAATTAGGAGACTGTTATAATGTATATAGTTTGACTAGGAACATTATCTCTATATCTAGTATAACCGGTTGCGGGTATACCTTTATATTCTAGAACACTAAGTGTTTTGTTTATAAATATGATATTGAGATAAACTCATTAGATGTGAATAACAATATTTATATTTTGAATATAAATGAATCTCATACATATAACATGACAAACAAATAGCTCAAACTGAAATAATCAGATGAGACTTATTTGTGGCATTGTCATCTGGGATGCATTGACAAGATTCGTATATCCATACTTTCGAAGAGTGGATACTAGGACGGATTTGATTCTAATTCAAATGATGTCTACGAATCTAGTTTAATTAGGCAAAGTGCCTAAAACACCTTTTACTCGGTAAAAGTGTAAGTGCCACTGATCTGTTAGCCCTTGTTCATAGTGACATAAGTGAGCCCATGTCTAGCTAGGCTAGAGGTGGATATGAATACTTCGTAACCTTTATGGATGTGGCATCGCGTTACGGTTATGTGTATCTTATGAAACACAAGTCAGAAACTTTTGATAAATTCAAAGAGCTTCGACACGAAGTAAGAAAACAGATCGGTAAAAGTATTAGAACATTACGGTCAGACCATGATTAACAATACTTAAACATATGACTCGCTCTGAGCTACCAATTTCCTTATAAGAATACGCATTAAACAGTGCAATACTTATTTTGAATAAGGTTCCATGAAAATCTGTTAGACAGACTTCATATTAGATATTAACGGGAAAGAAACTAAGTTTCTCATACCTGATGATTTGGGAATGCTGGGCATACGTTTGGATGATACCAAACTAGAACCCAAATCGGATAAGTGCCTATTTGTAATTGGTTTTCCTAGGGAAACCAAAGTATAATACTTATACAACTCACAAGAGAACAATGTAATTGTTGCTCTCCATGCGGTTTTCCTAAGAGGAATTCCTATATGCAGTGGTAAGTGAGAGGAAAGTAAAACTCGATGAAAATCAGAGTAATACTATTCCAAGCATCGAGTCCTCACGGTACACCAACAGTTCATCAAGGATGAAACTGTACCACAATCTTCGAATACACAAAAACCGCGTAAGTCGGAGAGAGTCAGAAAACAACCTGGGAGGTATGAGTTTCTGATCTCACCTCATAAAGATGTCAATCTTATTGAGGAAGACGAACCGACTACGTATGAGGAAACGATATAAGGTATCAACTTCTTTTATGGCAAAGTATCATTAATTCCGAAATGGATTCCATGTATATCAACCAAGTTTGGATACTGGTTGATGTACTAGAAGGCATTGTGCCTATTGGTACTATTTGAGTCTTCTAGGAAGACATACATGGATGGCAATATATAAATGTACATAACTAGGTTTGTACAGAATGGGTATCGTCAACGATATAGTGTCGACTACACGAAACCTTTTCACTTGTTGCCATGATTAAATCCATTTGGATAATGCTTGCTGATGCTGCATGTTTCATTTATGAAATATGGCAGCTCAACGTCAAAATCGCTTTCCTTAAACGAAAACCTTTTGGAAGATGTTTGATACAACAACCTGATGGTTTTGTCGTACCAAAACATGCAAACAAGGTTTGCAAGTTAAATCGATCCATGTATGGATTGAAGCAAGCATTGAATTCTTGGAATTAGCGTTTTGATGTAATCATAATGGTATATGATTTAATTCAAAACAAAGATGATTCTTGTGTATATAAGAAGGTTAGTGGGAGCGCACTGACAATGAATATCCTATAAGTTGATGATGTATTGATTCTTAGCAATAACATTCTCATAATATAATCGGTGAAAGCTTGGCTTTTCATAAAATTCTCCATGGAATACCTGGGAGAAGCAGGCTTTATTCTAGGAATAAAGATCTACTGGGATAGATCTAAAAGTTGTTGGCACTCTACGAGAACTCATACATTGAAAGACATGTACGCTGGTGTCTCATATGCTTTGAGCATGTGGAGTCACAATCAGGCCAATCCAAGTGATAGTCACTGGATTGATATTAAGAACATCCTTAAGTATCTTAGATGAACTAATGATGCTTTCTTAACCTATGGATAAGGAGAACTTGAAGTGACTAGGTTCACCGCTGCAATTTTCCAAACCGAAAAAAATGATTATAAGTCGTAATAAGGGTGCTATATGGTTTGAATAACAGAACAGTGAGCTGGAAATCTTCCAAGCAAGATACTGTTGTCGAATAAAAAACAAAAGCGGAATATTGCTGCAGCTGAGGCAGCAAAGAAGCGTTTTGGATCTATAATAATCCTAATTAAATTAGATGTAGTTCTGTCAGCGGCTGAGCTAGGCTACAGCACAGGCTAAAGAATTAATGGTCTCATCAATGATCCAAGTATGGACTTCAACTGAATCATCTGATTCGTTCGATCATACATCGTGGCGATGTGATGACCGAATAAAACACATCAGATGATGACAATGTAAATCCACTGAAGAAAGTTGTTTCTCAGCAGAAGTTTGAGCGACCCATACATAGTTCAGGTGTAGGACACTTGAGTGATTGGATATAGGCCAAGTGGGAGATTGTTGGACAATTATGACCCATAGCATCACTATTTGTACAAAACATGGTGTTGTTGTACAAATTAACTGTGTGACAAAGGAAATTGCTCTTTTATCATTTGTAATTGGATTACCGAGATATATAAATGATAAAAGTCCATATGATTAGTACCAGATTAATAAGATATAAGACAATATTAATCCACATAAGGTTTAATCATTAAATGTCATTAGTCGTAGTATTATCGAGATTGGACATCGATAATGTGGAATAGGCTAGTATTACACTTGTGTGTGTTATGGAAGCGTAACAACATAGTTCTCCTATATTTGGGTATTGGATACTCATGCAAGTGTAATACGAGGTTGTGTTTACCGATGGTACGGAAACATCTTCGCTCTGGATAGACCCCTCGGAATCCCATTGGTAGTATGACTATGTGTCTATGGAAATCCGAATCAGGGTAGGTGTATTTGGTCTTAACTTGAGACTTGCATCGCTAATACTTGCGACAATCAATATACTTTGGTTTTGGTCATCCCGGGCTTTAACAGGTTCTGTGTACGCCTCTTCTGGGTATATGAGAATCGTAGTGTATTGGATGTGATGTCAAGATGGAAGTATCACTTCAGTCATATGGAGATGATGATCACGTATGATACAGAACTGGTACTCTTGTATGCTGCAGCTATCGGATAATATGACAAGTTCATGATTATCCGATTATAGAGACTAATTACCAGAGATCCGATATGTGCTTTGTACGGGGCAGACACAATTCCAGCCCTAGGCCTAACATGTGACATCCGATACTGGATCGTAATACGCAATACTACGTATACTACGCCTGACAAAGATTACATATTCGTTTACAGAATATTTCTGGAGAATTGGGTAGACACGGTGCTTTGCTAGAAGCCAACCATGTCTTGTAAATCAGTAAGGACGTGGTACTGGGTACACACGTATTCGGATAGTCCGATAACCGTATTTACTGCTAACATATCCAGAGATCTCTTGGGTCGCATCCCGAAGATTCACCGATGATGTTTGACTCGAACAAAATTAATATGGGATTAATTATGAGAGAGAAAATTAATCTGGAATTAATTAGGGCAATAAATTAATCTGGGATTAATTAAAAAAGAAAGAATTAATCTGGGATTAATTGCGTTGATAATTTATCTGGGAATAAATTCGTAAAAGAGAGAGAACGCGATTAATTTGGAATTAATCGGTAAAGTAAATTTAATAGTTAAATTAGATTTTACTGTTTAATTTATTTAATTGGGCTAATATAATATATTAGATATATAATTGAAATTAGATTTCAATGCGGAATTAAAGTTGGATTTTAATTCAAGCGAATGAATTAATTTGAAATTAATTCGCGAGCGATTTCCGTAATAATTTTGCTATGCATTATTATTTATTTAAATTAGATTTAATTATGTCGCGACGCAAAATTCATTTAATCGGATTAAACGAACCCAAGCCCGAAGTGTGTTGAGAAAGCCACTTGAATTTTGAATTAAAGTGGGTCCCACCAACTTACATCACATGTCTATCAAAGTGTCAACTTGAGTGATGGAAGTGGTTGGAGGCATTAAATGCCATTTTCCCTCCAACACTTTGCTTTGCTTTTTGGAAAAAGCATATACACCTTTTGGAAAAGTGTAATTGGTAATTTTTGTTTTAGAAACAAAAACACAAAAACTCTTCTCTCTCTCTCTTTTCTCTACCTTGGCCGAATGGCCTTGGAACTTCTTGGCCGAATGGCCATGGTTCTTGGCCGAATGGCCTTGAACTAGGCCAAATGACCTTGAAGTAGGCCGAATGGCCTTGCCTCATCAAGGCCGATTGGATCCCTTTCTCCCAAGCCGAATATTGCTTCTTTTGGAGGGCGATTTTGGTTCTTTTGTTCAAGCTAGCACTAAAGGAGTCAAGTGAAGGTGATAGAGATACTCACCCTAGAGTTTGGAACTCGATCTCAAGCTCGAAGCTTCCAACACATCCAACAAAGAAGGAAAAAGTTTTGAACTCAATCCGATCAATGTGAATATTCCGCAACTCCCTTTTGATTTATTCACACACAAATCACAACTTAGAGATCTTGGCATGTTCTAGGAACACTAACAAGTCGCTCTCTTGTGTTGGCACATTTGACATTGTGTTCTCAGATGAGCTTGCCATTTGTTGTTTAAGAAATTTTAAGGAATTAGAGAATTGAGAATGAGAGAATTATAGGAGGATTGAGAGAATTGAGAATTGAGAACTGAGAAATTGAGAAATTAGTGTGTTGAAATAATGAAAAATGACGCATATTTATACATTTTAATAATATTTTTGTGAAACCTAAAATGTCCGTAAAATTAGCTATTTTATTATTGTCCCTATATTTTTTTTTGACGACGGCTCCCTGCCTCACCCAGCCCAACGGCGGGTTAGAACCCTAGTGTTCCAACCAGAACCTTACGGTTCTGGTTGGAACCGTTGGAACTGCTGGAACCGAACGGTTCCTGTTGGACAATTATGACCCATAGCATCACTATTTGTACAGAACATGGTGTTGTTCTACAAATTAACTATGTGATAAAGGATATTGCTCTTTTATCATTTGTAATTGGATTACCAAGATATATAAATGATAAAAGTCCAAATGATTAGTTCCGGATTAATAAGATAGGAGACAGTATTAATCCACTAAGGTTTAATCATTAAAACATCCATAGTCGTAGTATTATCGAGATTGGACATCGATAATGCGGAATAGACTAGTATTGTACTTGTGCGTGTTATGGGAGCATAACGACATAGTTCTCATATATTTGGGTATTGGATTCTCATGCAAATGTAATAGGAGGTTGTGTTTACCGATGGTACGGAAAAACTTCACTCTGGATAGACCCCTCGGAATTCCATTGGTAGTATGACTATGTGTCTATGGAAGTCCGAATCACGGTAGATGTATTTGGTCTTAACCTGAGACTTACATCGCTAATACTTGCGACAATCAATATACTTTGGTTTTTGGTCGTCCAGGGCTTTAACAGGTTCTGTCTACGCCTCTTCTGGGTATATTGAGAATCGTAGTGTATTGGGTGTGATGTCAAGATGGAAGTATCACTTCAGTCATATGGAGATGATGGTCACGTATGATACGAAACTGGTGCTCTTATATGCTGCAGCTATCGGGATAATATGACTAGGTCATGCTTATCCGATTATAGAGACTAGTTACCAGAGATCCGATATGTGCTTCGTACGAGGCAGACACAATTCCAGCCCCAGGCCTAGCACATGACATCCGATACTGGATCGTAATACACAATACTACGTATACTACGCCTGATATAGATTACATATTCCTTTAATAATATTTCTGGAGAATTGGGTAGGCACGGTGCTTTGCTAGAAGCCAACCATGTCTTGTAAATCGGTAAAAATGTAGTACTTGGTACGTACGTGTTTGGATAGTCCGACGACCGGATTTACTGCCAACATATCCAGGGATCTCATAGGTCGCTTCCCGAAGACCTATACTCGGACATAATTAATGTGGGATTAATTATAAGAGAGAGAAAATTAATCTAGGAGATTAACAAGAGAGAAAATACTATTTAAATAGAAGAGAACGATTAATTTGGAATTAATCGATAAAATAATATATTCGATATATTAAACGAAATTAGATTTCGACGCGGAATTAAAATTAGATTTTAATTCGGGCGAACGAGTTAATTTAGAATTAATTCGCTAGCGATGTGAATAGTAATTTTGCTAGGCAAATTATTTAATTAAATTTGATTTAATTACGTCGCAACGAAAAGTTCGTTAATTCAGAATTAGCGAACCCGAGCCCGGGAGTGTTTGCGGGACCACTCGCATTTTGAATCAAGTGGTGCCCACAAGTCACATCATTTGTCTATCACATCACCTTTTGGTTGATGGAAGTTGATGGGATTTGATGGTTGCTTACCAAACACTCAAGTGTGATGGATTGAATGACAAATTCCATTTTTAATTAATTTTGGTATATCATTTGACTTGGTTTTGAAATCAAAATACAACACACAACTTCTTCTCTCTTCTCTCTCCCTCACGGCTTGGAAGCCAATTTTTGTCTCAAAATTTTCTCTCATGGCCGAGAGTTACAAGGAGCAAAGGAAATAATTTGTGGCAAATTTTTCCAAGTGCTAGCATACTAAAGTTGTCTTACAAAGGTGATAGGGAAACCCATCTATGAGCATGGAATCCACACACAAAGCTTGGAGCTTGGAGATCAAACATGGAGCACAACAAAGGGACCTTGGCCGAGAGCTTTAAGGAGCAGAAAATTATTTTTTGTGTTCAACGCATCACAAAACCGATCAAAGTGAGTATTTCCGCAACTTTACTTTGATGTATTCACACATTTATATGTTTAATATGATCTTGGTTTGACCAAGAAAACCCAACAATGGTATCAGAGCCATTATTAAGCATGAAATTGGAATTAGGATAAAATTTGGGTAAAATTGATTTGAGCATGATTTGATAAAATTGATTGATTGAGTATGCTTGAATGATGATAACTTGGAGTTATGCATGATCAATTTGATGAAAATTGAATTGGATTATTTTCTCCCCAAAAATTTGGCTTGGCCGAATGTGTGTAGTGCCCTAATGTCATGGTATTTTTTGTTATTTTGATCATTGGATGAGTTTAAAGACTTGGGATGAATTGATTAATGATTTAATTGGATTGAAAACGAAATCGATTTATAAAACCCTAAATTGCTGTGACCTATATAGCATGGAAATGAATTGATTTTTTGATTCCATAATGTTGGACATGTGTTGATGATGATAAGCATGATTAATTATGTAAATTGGTATTTTGGAAATGTTAATTTGACTAATTAATTATGGCTAATACACTTTAAATAATTTAATTGTGATACTTGGAATATTGTGATTAAATTGGTTAGGCTAAATTTGGAATTGTGCTAATAAAGTTGTATTTGGGCTTAATGGGCTTGGTTGGGCCAAGTTTGGTTTAGGTTTATTGGTTGGATCTAATTGGGCCTAAAACCATTTCCATAAAGTCCAAATATGATTAAATGGGCCTTTAAAATGTTAATTGGGCCTAATGGGCCTAAATTGATTTTTGGAAAATGGTGATTCCTTATGGGCTTTGGTTGCCAAAGTCTATGCCTTATAAATTATTGAAAGCCCATTGGACTTTAATTAAATTGACATTGGATGTTAATTGGGCTTTGAGACCCGTAATGATTAGATTAGAATCTAAGTCGCAAAGGCTCATTAATAAAGTGTAATTATTTAATTTAGAATTAAATAAAGAATTAATATTGAATACAATTAAATTGGATTAATGTTGTAGTTTGATATAATTCGAGAATTCGTACTTTGAGTACTTATTCTTAAAACGAGTTGGACTCGCGCAAATCAAATCGTTGTTTGAACATTGGATGGTCATTAATTTCAGATTAATTAATGGATTAGATTGATTGATAACATGCTTTGTGTGAATACATGGATGTGATGTATGAATAATGTATATCGGATGGATATTAGATGGGTGAAGGCAATTTTGGAAATTATTGTAATAAATTTAGAATTTATTAAATTGGACCTGCGTGTCCAGCCTATTACCTATTGACTCTTTGTATTTCTCTTCTCACTTATTCCCCTCAATGTAAATGAGGTTTCTTTAGAAGTGTTATGTAATTGGGTAGAAGTAATATTTGTGCTAGCGGGAGAGAAGAAATAGAGAGATTTGTTCTAGGAACAAGTTGTTTTAAATATCCATCCGCATATCATTATTAATTTATTTAACGCGCTTTATTATGCTTTTAGAATGCATGCTTAAGGGTGTATGATGAGACCTAATCAAAGATAATTAATTGGTTGCCAATTACGCGAAAAACCCTTAACAAATATTAATCGTTTTTCCTTCCATTGAATGATCCATTCTCAAGATCCAAGATTGGCACTGGTTTGTTGGCCAAAGTCAAGACCTTTGTCCATCGTGGATGTGTTTGAATCATGAAGGCTTTGTTCCATATCGCATGTCTTGTCCAAGTTGTGATTTGTTGGCCAAAGTCAAGAGCACTTCTTGTCCATCGACATCGATTACGAAGCTTTCCAAGGTCAATGGGTCCTGCTTAACTGGAATCATTAAGTTTGTTGTGCCAAAGCCAAGGCTTAGTTGATTTAGAGGAAAAAGGTTATGGAATATATCGGATATTTGGGCATATATTAGATATATGTTTCGGATTTGGATGTCCACCTACTGGATCTAGGAATTGGATGAGATCCAATTGATCTTAGAGATCTACCTAGTTAAATATCATACAATTTGTTGGCCAAAGTAAAGGTTGTGTGTTATTTAACGGGATCCTAGCCCACTAGGAAACTAGGTTTCCCAAGTACTCAACAGATGGTTAGAGGCTCGCCGAAAAATAGTGGGAGGCAAGTATTAAATTTGCAATTTAATTTAGATACTTGCCAATACGCGCTTAATTTAATTTTTCGTCATTACTTAAAAATATATTAGTTGGACTAATATTTAATCGTTGTTTTAAATTAAACAGTTGGACTGTATTCAAACTACTTCAATTTATAGTTGATTATATAATTGGATTATAGTAATCAATATATTTGAATTTAACCAATCAAATTATAGTTGATTATATAGTTAGACTATAGTAATCATTATTTTAAATAGTACCCGATATCGTTGATTCAATAGTTGGACTATTGAAATCAAGATAACTGAAAGATTAACGTTTAAAACATAATCCTATGAGAAAAATATCTTTAAACGGCTCTAATTTTCAGATTGGAATAGAACCTCAGGATAGTCCTGGGAACTGAGAAGTCATTCTATTTGATAGAATGACATCTCGGGCCTAAGCCCGGAGTTGAGCAAATAATAGAACATGATATTTGGAAGATTCATGTGATGATAACTTTAGTGCTCAATCCTTTATACTTAATACAATGACACTTTAATTCCGTCTTCAGACTAAAGGACTAGATCTTTTTAACATGATGTTGAAATTAAAGATCTTCATAGATCTATTCTTAGATCTTAGAAGTACAAATTGCAAAAGAAGCTCTATCGCTCACGTATGTCAGAGGGTACATCTGTCGAGCACTAGGTGTCGCAGATGATTGCTGACATCGATCAGCTAGGTTAGTTGGGCATTACATACGTGGCTGAGACTGCCAAAGATTTGATCTTATAGTCTCTACCTGAAAGCTGGGGCATGTTCGATATGAACCAAGAGTAAAACTCTTGGAGAGTTGATGGCTATACTCTAGGAGGCAGATCCAGAGCTTCTAAAAGGGGCAAAGGAAAAATCATCACAGTCTTCTAGGAAGACAAATGACATATCCGAAGATGTCTGCCTAAACTGTGGCAAACGGGGTCACTGGAAGTGTGACTGTCGTATGGACAAGGCAGACGTGAAAGAAGTGAAGAGGGGTAAGGCTCCGGCTTCAAGTATGTTTGTCATAAACATGTTCGCTATTAGTTTCAAAATTAGATTTTTGATACTAGATGTGGTACATAAGATATGTACTGATGTGCGGAATCTGCTGATTAGCAGGATACTGACTTCAGTTGAGATTTACTGCGAATTGGAAATGGGACGAGAGTCGCTATTTTAACCGTAGAAACCTAAGTTTAGGAACTACCCTTCGGGTATGTACTTAAATTAGGAAACTGTTACAATGTACCTAGTTTGACTAGAAACATTATCTCTATATCAGTGTATAACTCGTTGCGGGTATACCTGATAGAGTTGGTGCTTGGAGTGCCAATCCGAATTGTACATTTTATTATTTATTAATAAAATAACTACATTTTTCATTTCATACCCTATTAATGGTATTGTCATTACGCGTATTAAATTGATGTATCATTATGCTAAGAATGACATCGACCTTAGAATAGTTTTGACACTAGGTGTAAACTATTCTAAAGTAAATATTCATAGTCGTTGGTTTTGGAATACGGTCGAACTCCTATAACCTAGAAGACTAGCACATGTTGTATATTGGAATTGGAGTTCCAATGGTTTAACGCGATGTACCATGAGTTTTGGAAACTCGTATAGACATTTGGTATTCGTTGGAGCGAATACTGAATGACTCACAGATGATTCCTAATAGTTGGAAGTACACACCACCGTCAATAGGAATCTCCTCGAGTCGAGTAGCATATTTAATCCTTTGACTATAGGATAGCATTGATTTTGTGTGAGATCCTACACAATTAGATGCCATGTATTTCAGAAACCTTTCATGGTCTGGCCTCTAGATGTTCGTTGGGTGTGGACCGATGCACTCAGTAATCAAATGCGAAGCAAGATAAGATCCGTCGGCCCATATGTGTACCATAAGGGGTTTAGGTATCCATGTTAGTAAAGTCACGATTATTAAATCTTTGGCCAAAGTCGATCACCTAGGGTGGATCGCATCAGTTATGAAGAATCGTGGACATGTCGACATGAGATGTGCGTCTTGGAAATTTGACGGTGTTATTATATGTTTCCTAAGCACAACTCAGATAGCCTACGACGGAGGGATTGTTAAATATATGTGATGACCTCGACTTATATAGTTCAGAAAGGTCGCTCGTGTTCTTCATGAATTCAGAGGTGGCTGAATTGTGTACATATTAGCCAGGCTTATATGACGAACGTGTCTGAACTTAGAGAGTCCTAATATGAAGTGTACTCGTTGAGCACTGGGTAGCCATTTATTTTTGATAAAATATAATATTCGATATTATAATTATCAACTAAAATAATCAACTGTTATTGGATAACATTGATTATTTACTTTGACCTAATTGGATTAATTAGATTAATTCAATAATTACACAAGGGCTTAATTGTAAAATCATATTTATCTCTACCATTTGAAGATATTATGGTAATTGTAAGTATGTAATAATAGGTGGTTTTGGCTTGATTTAATTGGATTAAATTAAGGTGACAAACATTTAACTAATCCATTTCCTAATCTTTGGCTTGATTTAATTGTATTAAATTAAAGTGGGAGACAATGGAGATTAGACACACCTAATTATACATATTTTGATAAATTAGATTAAGCCCACTTAAAAGTTGATTACAACTTTAATTAATTAAAAATTACCTAAGTTTTGCTATAAATAGCAAGCTTTAGGAATGTTTTAATTACAAGTTCAAATACAAGTACAAGCAAATTCTTGAGAGATTAGCCTAATTTAGAGAAGTGTTTAGAGAATCTTGTGAGGTCTCTACAACATTTCATCTAGGAGAAATCAAGATTGGATCTTGAAGTGAAGTTGGAAGCATTGGAAACAAGATTATATCTTGAAGTCAAGCTTGCAGACCTTGGAGTTCTCCAACAATTTCAACAAGGAGAAGTAGATTGGATCTTGCATCAAGCTTACTAGGTAATGTTTGATCTTCTCCAAAGCTATGTTTATTTGTGTATTAGATGCATGATCACATAGCTTAATGTTGAATAAGGCTATTAATTGTGTTAGGATACTTTAGAAGTCTAAACACAACATGCTTGTAATTAGGTCAAAATGTTCATGTTAGACATGGGACAATTAATAAGAGTTTGGAACTCTAGATTAAAGCTTAGAGCTATGGCTACCATTCTAGATTCACTTGACCACCTTTAGGTGGACTAGAATTGTTTATGAGACATTTCTAATTGGGATTCTAAAATGGTTTGTGTATTGGATTCAAAATTTACTCTAATGCGTATTTAGAATAAATTTATGTTTTTGGAAAAATATTTGATATTTTGAAAAACTAGATTTTTATTCTATAACATGTGTTTATATTGGTTTTGAAATTAAAAATTATTTTTGGGTGTTTTTGAAGTGTTTTGGGAAGACCGGAAGCAATTAGGGTCAAAGACCCTAGTTGCATCAGCTCTCTCGAATCCAGAGAGCTGAAGCTTAACAAGTGAAATAAAAAAAAAGGCTGTGCGCTACAATGCCGCGCGCACTGTAGTCTGCGCGCACTGTAGCGCGTGTGGCACACGCGCGTGGCGCCCTTCGCGCGCGTTGAATTTGTTTTCCTTCGTTCGGGAGCTTCCGGACTCCATTTCAGTCCCAGTTTTTTCCTTTACACTTGTAATGGAATATAGTATATCATCAAATGATTTACAATTACACCCATACTTGATATCCATGGGTTAGACCCATTTCCGCTGCCCGGGGCACCGATCCGACCCTAAGGGTTCCACTTCTGCCCCAACAATACCTTTATATTCTAGAACAATAAAGTGTTTCATTTTATAAGGATGATATTGAGATAAACACATTAGATGTGAATAACAGTATTAATATTTTGAATATAAATGAATCTCAAATGTATAACATGACAAATAAATAGCTCAAACTGAATTAATCAGATGAGACTTATTTGTGGCATTGTTATCTGGGACACAACAACAAGACTCGTATATCCACACTTTTGAAGAGTGGATACTAGGACGGATTTGATCCTATTCAACAACAAGACTTATTTGTGGCATTGTTAGCCCTCGTTCATAGTGACGTAAGTGGGCCCATATCTAGCTAGGCTAGAGGTGGATTTGAACACTTCGTAACCTTTACGGATGTGGCATCGCGTTATAGTTATGTGTTTCTTGTGAAACATAAATCAGAAACTTTTGATAAATTCAAAGAGTTTCGACATGAAGTAGACAAATAGATCGGCAAGAGTATTAAAACCGTCACGGTTAGACCGTGGTGGAAAATACTTAAGCAATAAGTTTCTGGAATACCTGAAAGAGTATAGTATTCTTTCACAGTAGACTCCTCCCGGAACACCTCAATTGAGCGGTGTGTCCAAACGGAGAAACCAAATTTTATTAGACATAATAAGGTTAATTATGAGTCACTCTGAGCTACCATTTTCCTTCAAGGGATACGCATTAAACATTGCAAAACTTATTTTGAATAAGGTTCCATAAAAATCTGTTAGATAGATTTCATATTAGATATGAAAAGGAAATAAACCAGGTTTTCTCATTCCTGAAGATTTGGGAATGCTATGCATATATTTGGATGATACCAAACTAGAACCCAAATCGGATAAGTGCCTAAATTGTAGGTTATCCTAGGGTAACCAAAGTATAGTACTTATACAACTCACAAGAGAACAATGTAATTATTGCTCGCCATGCGGTTTTCCTAAGAGGAATACCTATATGCAGTTGTAAGTGGGAGGAAAGTAAAACTCGATGAAATCGGAGTAATACTATTCCAGGCACCGATTCCTTAATGGAACACAAACAGTTCATAAAGGATGAAACTGTACCACAATCTTCAAATACACAAAAACCGCGTAAGTCGGAGAGAGTCAAAAAATAACCTGGGAGGTATGAGTTTCTGATCTCACCTCAAGTAGATGTCAATCTTATTGAGGAAGACCAACTGACTACGTATGAGGAAGTGATACAAGGTATCGACTCCCTGTTATGGCAAAGTGTCATGATGTCCAAAATAGATTCCATGTATACCAACCAAGTTTGGACACTAGTTGATGTACCAGAAGGCATTATGCCTATTGGTACTGTATAAGTCTTCAAGGAAGACATACATGGATGGCAACATACCAATGTACTAAGCTAGGCTTGTAGCGAAAATGTATCGTTATCAACAATGTGTCGATTACGAAGAAACCTTTTATCTGTTGCCATGGTTAAATCCATTTGGATAATGCTTGCTAATGCTACATGTTTCATTTATGAAATATGACAGCTGAACGTTAAAATCGCTTTCCTTAAACGGAAACCTTTTGGAGGATGTTTACAACATCCTGACGGTTTTGTCGTACCAAAACAAGCAACAAGGTTTGCAGGTTATTCGATCCATTTATGGATTGAAGCAAGCATTGCGTTCTTGGAACTACAGTGTTTTGATGTAATCATAATGGAATATGATTTAATTCAAAATGAAGATGATTCTTGTGTATATAAGGAGGTTAGTTGGAGAGCTCTGACAGTGATTGTCCTACATAATGATGATATATCATTTCTTAGAAATGACATTCCCATAATACGATCGGTGAAAGCTTGGCTTTCATAAAAATTCTCAGTAGAATGCTTGGGAGAGACAACCTTTATTCTAGGAATAAGGATCTACTACCTAAAAGTTGTTAGCACTCTCCGAGAACTTGTACATTGAAAAAAATGTACGGGACCTGGTGTCTCATATGCTTTGAGCATATGGAGTCACAATCAGGCCAATCCAAGTGATAGTCACTGGATTGATGTTAAGAATATCCTTACGTATCTTAGATGAACTAATGATGCTTTCTTATATATATGGAGAAGGAGAACTTGAAGTGACTGGGTTCACTGCTGCAAGTTTCCAAACCGACAATAACGACTATAAGTCGTAATAAAGGTACTATATAGTTTGAATAACGGAACAGTGAGCTAGAAATCTTCCAAGCAAGATACTGTTGCCGAATAAACAACAAAAGCGGAATATTGCTGCAGCTGAGGCAGCAATAGAAGCACTTTGGATCTTAATAATCCTAATTGGATTAGGAGTAGTTCTGTTAGCAGCTGAGCTAGGCTACAACATAGGCTAAAGAATTATTGGTCTCATCAACGATCCAAGTATATACTTTAACTATTCATCTGATTCGTTCAGATCATACATCGTGGTGATGTGATGATCGAATAAATCACATCAGATGATAACTTTACAAATCCGCTGACGAAAGCAGTTTCTTAGCAGAAGTTTGAGCGACCAGTACATAGTTCAAGTGTAGGACACTTGAGTGATTTGCTATAGGCCAAGTGGGAGATTGTTGGACAATTATGACCCATAGCATCACTATTTGTACAGAACATGGTGTTGTTGTACAATTGACTATGTGACCAAGGAAATTTCTCTTTTATCATTTGTAATTGGATTACCAGGATATATAAATGATAAAATTCCATATGATTAGTTCCAGATTAATAAGATATGAGACAATATTAATCCTCTAAGGTTTAATCATTAAAACATCCATAGTCGTAGTATTATCGAGATTGGACATCGATAATGCGGAATAGACTAGTATTGCACTTGTGCTTGTTATGGGAGCATAACGATATAGTTCTCATATATTTGGGTATTGGATACTCATGCAAGTGTAATAGGACATCGATAATGCGGAATAGACTAGTATTGCACTTGTGCTTGTTATGGGAGCATAACGATATAGTTCTCATATATTTGGGTATTGGATACTCATGCAAGTGTAATAGGAGGTTGTGTTTACCGATGGTACAAAAACCTTCGCTCTGGATAGACCCCTCAGAATCCATTGGTAATATGGACTATGTGTCTATGGAGTCCGAATCAGGGTAGGGTATTTGGTCTTAACCTGAGACTTACATCGCTAATACTTGCTACAATCAATATACTTTGGTTTTGGTCATCCAGGGTTTTTAACAGGTTCTGTGTACGCCTCTTCTGGGTATATTGAGAATCATAGTGTATTGGGTGTGATGTCAAGATGGAAATATCACTTCAGTCATATAATGATGATGGTCACGTAGGATACGGAACTAGTGCTCTTATATGATGCAGCTATTGGGAAAATATGACTAGGTCATGCTTATCCGATTATAGAGACTAGTTACCCGAGATCCGATATGTGTTTTGTACGGGGCAGACACAATTCCAACCCCAAGCCTAGCACGTGACATCTGATACTGGATCGCAATACGCAATACTATGTATACTACGCCTGATATAGATTACATATTCCTTTAAGAATATTTCTGGAGAATTGGGTAGGCACGATGCTTTTCTAGAAGCCAATAATGTCTTGTAAATCGGTAAAAACATAGTACTTGGTACGTACGTGTTCAGATGGTCCGACGACCGGATTTACTGCCAAAATATCCAAGGATCTCATGGGTCGCTTCCCGAAGATTCACCGATTACGTATGACTGGGACATAATTAATCTGGGATTAATTATAAGAGAGAGAAAATTAATCTAGGATTAATTGTGGAGATATTTTATCTGGGATAAAATACCATTTAAAGAGAGAAGAGATTAATTTTGGAATTAATCGATAAAATAATATATTCGTATATTAATGGAAATTAGATTTTGACGCGGAATAAAAATTAGATTTTAATTCGGGCGAACGTGTTAATTTAGAATTATTCGCTAGCGACGTGAATAGTAATTTTGCTAGGCAAAAATATTTAATTAAATTTGATTTAATTACGTCGTAACGGAAAGTTTGTTAATTCGGAATTAGCGAACCCGAGCCCGGAAGTGTTTACGGGACCACTCGCATTTTGAATCAAGTGGGGCCCACAAGTCACATCACAAGTCACATCACTTGTCTATCACATCACCTTTTGGTTGATGGAAGTTGATGGGATTTGATGGTTGCTTACCAAACACTCAAGTGTGATGGATTGAATGACAAATACCATTTTTAATTAATTTTGGTATATCATTTGACTTGGTTTTTGAAATCAAAATACAACACACAACTTCTTCTCTCTTCTCTCTCCCTCACGGCTTGGAAGCTCTCTCATGGCCGAGAGTTACAAGGGCAAAGGAAATAATTTATGGCAATTTTTCCAAGTGCTAGCACACTAAAGAGGTCTTACAAAGGTGATAGGGAAACCCATCTATGAGCATGGAATCCACACACAAAGCTTGGAGCTTGGAGATCAAACATTGAGCATAACAAAGGGACCTTGGCCGAGAGCTTCAATGAGCAGAAAATTATTTTTTGTGTTCAACGCATCGCAAAGCCGATCAAAGTGAGTATTTCCGCAACTTTACTTTGATGTATTCGCACGTTTATATGCTTAATATGATCTTGGTTTGACCTACAAAACCCAACAGTTCCAGCGGTTCCAACCAGTTTGGTTAGGGTAGGAACCCTAACCGAATTGGTCAGTTTCCGTTCCGATTTCGGTTCGATTTCGGTTCGGAACCGGAACTTTGGCCGGGTCGATGTATAGGTACTATAAATGCCATGGTAGCGGGCAAAAAATGAGTTAATTGTGGACTTTGCCAGCTCCTATTTATTGAAAAAATATATTTATTTGTCTCATTAGTTTTCAAACAGTTTTATTAAGATTACATGAGTTCAAATCTTAAAAAGTATGGAGCTTAAAATAAATTTTGGGTTTTACGGATCTATATTTTTTAAAAAATATTTATTGCCTATTAATTAACTAATAAATAGTCAAACCACCAAGCCTTGGCTAGGATGGGTATTAGTTTGCTTGTCAAAGAAATAGAAAAATCCAACAGAAATGAATTTCATTGTGATTGAGAGAGAGAGAGTTAGATTGCATTCATCTAACCATTCCCCCTTTAAAGAATGCACTCTTGCCAATATCTCCACTCCAACCAACCAACCATTTTTATGTCTTTTATTCATCTTCTTATTATATGTGGTTGACGGCTGATTTCGTCTCAGAGCAATAATGGTTTTTACTCCCGAGACAATCCTCCTCCAACTGTGAATTTGTTTCGTTTATGGGAACCAAAAGTAAATTTGGCAAAAGACAGATAAATGCCCAATCAACAAGAGATTAATGTGGTTCGGCGATCAGATCCAACCTACGTCCACAGGAACAGAACGAGCGATATTTTATTACCGAAATATGTTTCTCTGGTCTGTCTTGTGTTTACAAGCCTAATCACAATTCTGCCTTCTACGTATGATTTTCCCCCCTTATTTATACTAGTAAGAAATCAGTTTCCTTTTCCCATAAGGATTCATAGTTGAAACTACCTCACTTCCTTTATCCTATTAGGACACTGACTTATCAATTTTTCCCTATGAAAGTAGGATAACTTATCTTTTTATCCGTAAAATAGGATGTCTTACTATCTTCGGAGCATATCTCACCATTTTCTTGGTCTTCATGAGGTCGGTCACGATGGTCTTTTGAACTGACAATGCTGCTTTCGATCTGATAATGCCCGGTCATCCGATCTTAAGTGGTCGATTTACCGATCGTAAAGTGCTCGGCCCCTTACTGTTGGCTTTTAGTGGTCGGGTCGGCATTAATGATTTTGAACAAGAAGGGAATTACCTTTTTACCCCTGCCGTACTGCTTAAATATCATAGGGCCTAAAAATACCGCCAACATTTGTCCCCTAGTTCTCGGTTCCAACAAGTATACAAGTTTGTGCCGGGAATTATATAAAAAGAATAGTACTCCTGATGGAGTGACGGCAGACCTTTGTGAGGAGAAGTTTTATTG
>SKCR01050529.1:0-38951 GCA_019454045.1 Zanthoxylum bungeanum
GTGCTAGCCTAGGAAAATACCTCAAAACTTTTAACTCGAGGTTCCTCTATTCAATTTGACTTAAGGATCCTCAACATCAGTGGCTTACTCTTAAACTTTAGAGTTGCTCACTTATATAAACCCACGATATGAAAGGTTTGGTGCAAAAATTTATAAAGAATTCTTTAGGTTTATATAGGTGCTCCAAAGACAACAAAATTAATTAAGAATCCGATGTAGGATAAATGATAATTTAATCTTAGCCATTGGATCTTAATTTAGTGGTTTAATGAGATTATAAAACCCTAATAAGAGTTTGGGCAGAATTGGAATTCAAAACAAATAACAAATATAAAAAATACTATTCACATTACTATTCATGTAACTATTCATGTTACAATTCAAGTTTATTTATTTATTTATTCCAAATCCCAAAGTGCCCCTATCGTCATTCACCAATCCCTAAGCCACTATGGAACCTCATAAATGATCTTTTCAATAATTAAACACATTGAACCATTTATGAACAACTCCTACAACAATCATATACGCTGTTAAATTTGTACTGTGCACTGTTAACCATTGATTTCGACTTTGTTGTGTGTGACATTTTGGGTTCCCCTCAAGTTGGACATGAAATGAATCGTGATAATTTAATCGAACATAAATTATCCTCCAATCAGATGGTCATTCCATTTCAATGACCAAGGTTAACATCTAGCAACATGCCAATGCCCCCAAATGAGAAAGAAAGATATATATACCCATTTTGTATGTGATTTACATATGATACGGTCTCTCGCCTCACTGCATCCCCACCGTTTGACCTAGGGTATCAAAAGTGTCTTCCCATATAGTCAAAGGTATGATGTCGATAGTGTCATTAATCATATTAACCCAATAATCTCACATGATTCTTCCATTGTGGCCATAGTCTCAAGCACTGATCACACATATCAACCCAGGAATTAGAATACTACTCTTATAAGAAAATATTACAGGGAGAGTGGCGATTCTCTGTTGTATCTTTACAAACTTCATGTGTTTCAACAAATGAGCCAATCATACCCTTATGACCGGATCTTTTGAACCGGGTAAGGAGAATGTCAAAGTTATTTGATCCACACATAAGATTGTAAAGACCTCAAGTCTAAGGACTAGTCATACAATCGATACATGAAAGTTCTCACAGACACATAGGATAAACACTCCATGTGAAAACTTTCGGCGGTCAGTTCGATGGACACGAGCAACTAATGCATCCATGTGATACACCAAGCGGACGGATCTCCTCTAGTAGCCTATGAGATCGGCTACCCCAGTTAAAGGCGGATCATATCATCATGCTAGTCTCTCCGCTTTGTGAATGCCCAGATTATTCACAAAACTATGACTAGGAACGTTTAAGAGTAATGATTCTCATAAGGCGTGGAAGCTGTCATCTTATTACTCCAAGGGCTTTATTACAGTGTTTGATGATTCATATAATTTACGTAAGACACGTATAATAAAATTGCCATTTTATTAATTAATGAAAATATTACAAATACATGTACATATAGCCCATCCACAAGTTGGGTATAGGGCATATCCCTAACAGATACATGATCTCACCATTGAACCTTATCTAACTTGTGAATCTTGCATTCGGGGTAAGATGACCAAAGCCTCATTTTCGGGTAATGGACACTGAGCCACTGACTTATTAGAACTTATACATTTTGATGTATGTGGTCATATGAGTCAAACTGCACAAAGTGGTTTTTCATACTTCATCATCTTTACCGATGATCTGTCACGGTATGGTTATGTTTATTTGATGAAACATAAATCAGAAACCTTTAAAAATTTCAAAGAATTCTGCAATGATGTAGAAACCAGACTGGTCATTATATTAAATGCCTTCGATCTGATGGAAGCGGTGAATATATGAGTGGATAGTTCACTGATTATTTAAAGGAGAATGAGATTCTCGCTCAATATACTCATTCAGGTACTCTGCAACGCAATAGAGTGTCAAAGAACATAAATTGAACCTTATTAGATATGGTCCGATCGATGTTGAGTTATACAGATTTGCCATATTACTTATGGGGTTATTCTATTTTAACGGTCGCTCATCTCCTGAATAAGATTCCTTCTAAAGTTATTCCTACGACTCTGTATAAGATATGGACTGTTAGGAAACTGAATCTTAGTTATGTTAAGATTTTTGGTTGTCAGGATGGCTCAACAGAATAAGCTTTTGCCTCAAGGGTAGAAGTTTAGGTTTGTTGGATATCCTTCAAATACAAAAGGATATTTATTCTATGATACCGAGCATCGAAATGTGTTCGTAGCTCGCTTCGTAAAATTTCTAGAGATAGAATTTTTATCTGAATGTGGTGATCATAGACATGTTGAACTTGATGAAGTATAACCAGAAACCAATAAACCAACGGAGGAACCTGAAGCTCAAAACGATGAAGAACCTTCAACACACACACTCTGTAGGTCGGAAAGGGTATCTAGACTTTACTTGGGGGACTAAACACCCTAGTTACTGCCATCAGTATCCATCATCTCGAGCTCATCCACCGAGTAAACCTGTAAAATATGAAATTGGGAGTGGGGGGCTAGATCTTTTTAATGATCTAAGTGAGTGGACAATTAAAATAAAATAAGAACTCAAATGCTTTTTGAAAGATCCATGGTTATAAAACCAAATTTATCTCAAGTCATCTCTTTTGAATTCTCCTTCCTTATTTGAAACTATTTTCTTTCTAGAAATCTTTTACGAAAACTACTTCAGTCTGAAATTTCAGAGAACTATCATAAAATAGTTTCTTAAGAAAACTCTTTCTTGAAATCGTCTTTTTTGTAAAGCTATCTATGAAAATCTGTTTCTAGAAAATCTTTATCTGAAAGTCTGCTGAAAATCTGACATATGGGGGCATTACGTATCGTCGTCCCCCCGTACGCCTAACTAGAGTCATGAGTGCAATTCCATGACATTGGGGCGTTACGTATCACCATACCCCAAAGCATGCCACTACATATCCATGAACTAGGGTCTAAGGGCGTTATGTATTGCCGTCCACATAGTTTTGTAATCTTGTGGTCTTGGGGCGTTACGTATCGCCGTCCCCCAAGCCACTAATCTAGAGCCGGGGGTGAGGATCTATGCTACTCTCCAGACTTTGAATCTAGGATTTAGGGGCATCTGTCATCCCTAGTCCTGAACTACGTGTGCATACGATATCTGAATCTGCCAATTCCATACCTGAGTCAAGTTACATATTGAGGTGGGGAGTTTTTGCCCTATACCTCGAAGTCATAAATTATTAATTTTATAAATCATCTTTTATCAAAACATAACTGAAAGAAAACTCGGCTAACACCCGAAATGCGGAAAACTTAGTCTGATATAAAAAATATTATAATGGTTTGGAGTGACCACATACTGATTTGGAGTCCCGCTAAAATTACTTCACTTCACCGAAGGAATTTATAGTTCCTATGATGATCTATAATCGAGAAACTCAATTTGGATATAAGGTATGAGACATGTTTTGAGGTTAGACTAAACTTCTTAGTTCTATTAATCTATAGACATCACAGGACGAATTATGCTTGCAACTTGTCATATCGCGATTATGTGCCTTAATTTGAAACTCTTAGGGTGATCCTTAACATCCTAGATTGAAACTGAAATGTTATTAAACATTTCATGTTTCACGTCGCGACGCTGGGTCTGGCGTGTCACGACGCTCACTTGATCAGACATGGGGCAGAGCCTCAGCTCGATACACGTCGCGACGCTGCGCATTCTATGTCGAGATGCCCACACATGTTGATAAAATAGTGAGCTTCCTCTGCCTCTGGGTCACGAAGCTCACATTTCAGAAATGAATCTTTGAAAATTTTCCAGTACACGTCGCGATCTTGGGTGTGTGGTGTCACAATGCTAGGCCAATTTCAGGGCCTAACATCAACTCTTCATGGCTAGTTTGCCCAAAAAACACATCACACACTTCCATACTACAATCTTTATTCAAACAACTCTTTAAACCTCAATATTCACACTTATTAAACCAACACTCCTCAATCCAGTTTAACTCTTTAATCACATGACTCCAATTAGCTCAACACTTAGGATTTTCAAATATTTCAACAATTCTTAATAAAATCAATTTCCATGCTTAATATGACACTAAATACAATCCATAGTATGTTACTAATATCAACATGGAATCATATCATAAAAAATCCTCAATCCAAAATTTGGGTCAAGTTGCTCTCACCTCATTTCTTTTGATTTTCTCCATCCTTCAAGTCTTCCATGGTTGCTATTCTTCTTCTTTGCTTGATGTATGAGCATTGAAATTTGTTTCCTCTTTCGTTCTTATTCTTCTTCTTTCTTCTTCTTATTATTCTTACGTTTCTTTATTCTTCTTTTAATTTAGGGATTTAGGAATAATATCCCCTTTTTTTATACTATGGGCTATTTGAAATTGCTAAAGTTGGAGAAGAATTTAGAAATTTGCTAGAATGGTCCTCGGGTACTATTCATCTGAATTTTTAAGTTAAATTTTTGTCATATTTTTAGTTTGAATTTGGAAACATGTTCAACGCATAAGTTGTAGGTCTCGATCTTATATTTTCGACGGTATAAACTTCATAAAAATTAAGTTCTTAGGAGAATGTTATGGTAGAAATACCATAAGCTATATGTAGTGGAACATCGTACCATCTCGTATCGGAATCTTGAAGAATTTACTGATTGTCCCCAAAGTCATTTCATTAGTGTATATGTGTCCAAATATAATTTATGTTATGTGACACTCGTCCCACAATGTAACAGTAGTTGAGATTTCCTATCATTACAAATTCTCCCCCCCCTTAAATAGGATTCGTCATCGAATCCCTTCTGGATTTTAACTCACATATTCATCTTGGTTCACAGATATCCGTACCTCCACTATTCCTATCTTCCTTACCTTTCTTTCTACCATTCTGTTCAAAAAGTTAATATTAAAACTTCTAGAATCTCTTGTCATGCTTGTATATGTTGATTGAAAGTTCGTGGGTCTTAGTGGATAATTCTTAGAATTTCTAACTGAGACGTAATTCCTTATTTTCATTCTATAAACTTTTGTTCAGTACTTTACACTTACAGTCATACTATAATTAACTTTATGCATCACATAAATCTCATTTCTAAGCCTCTAATTATACTCAACATCTTATATTTCGACTATTTCAATTAACTATCAGTCTTAAAATTATACTATATTCGGGGCCTGCTGTCTTATTTATCTTAGTTCCTGTAATATCTCGAATATTTTTCGGAACGGTTCTAGAAGCTTTCCAAATTAAAGTTTGGAATTAATTGATATTCGAAAATAAGGCTCTATGTGTTGGAAAATAGATTGGAATATTTTTAAGCGAAGTTTCGTCGTGTTGGAAAACGCGTGGTTCTGAGAACCGGTTATGCGATTTCTGATTAAATCATTTTACACGTAAAAAGTTTCTTATTTCGGCTATAAAGATAGTAAACGAACTCTTATTGAGTTGATTTCTAAACCATCGGACTCGTTTTTCTGAGACGAACAACTTTCATGATGAATACTTTTCAAAATTTATATCAGAAGGGCTTAGCAAATAAAAATTTCCGTGAAAGCCCAGGACAGGGGCATGACTGTAATTTTCGGGGGTCAGATTGTAAATTTCAGGAAGTTTTCGATGAATACCCATAATTTTCTGAAATTTCCAAAAATGGCAAAACTTCTCAATCCTCTAAACTCGACCCCTCATCCCCAAAATTTTCCCCCCTTCATTTTCTGGTTGCGCCGGCCACGCCCCTGCCACCACCGGCCGACGCACCACCCCTGAAAGATGCACCGGAGCTTCCCCATCCTCCAGCTACCGGCGGCCGGCCAAAGGACCCATGAATCCAGCGATATGGCGTGAAGAATGCATGAAAATTGGTATCCGATCCCGAATCCTCATTTCGTTTCCCAAAGCCATAGTTTTATTTATTTGTATCACGTGAGTAGTTTTAATCGTGTTGAGCACGTAGTTGTTTATAGTTATTCTATCTAATGTCAGACAGAAGGCCTGTTTGCTTATGAGTTGAGATTATGTCAGGCCGAAGGCCTATTTGCTTATGAGTTGAGAATAATGGTTTGTATTTAATATCAGGACACCTCGAGGTGCTGGACTTTGATCAATGTTTCATGATTTTTAGCAGAGTCATGCCGAAATTTTGGTAGCATCAAAGGCTTATAGAGATGGATTTTCTTGTCTTCTACCTGTAGTATTCTGGCATTAGGTGGGATGTTACATTTCCATTCTTTATCTCTTGTCATGACAACAATAATTCCTATATAAAATAAGAGATTTTTGTTATTCTTCATATTTAAGGTGTCGTTATTGTATTTTGTATTGTACCCAATGACCTTCGTTTTCCCTTAACTTGTGTATATCTCGGGTTCTTCGACTACTCTTTATAATATAACCACTTAATGACCTCATAAGATATATCTTACTAGAAATTTTCTTAACTCAATATACTAGATCTTATTCTAACATTCATTATCATATCTTAGCTAATTATTTGACCCATTTACTTTTCTCCTTACTAGGCACCCACTACTTATGAGCTATTTCCTTCGATTTCTCACATTTTTGACTATCTATGGATTTAGCACTTCATAACTCACAGCTAAATTTTCTTGTACTATTGCTTTCAACCGAAGGCTCTCAACTTGGAATGTTACTTCTGGGTAGTTTCTCTAGCAATCCTTCTCGATTGGCTAAGAGTTTGGGACAAAGTATTTATGTTAAGCCTGACTGTATGCACCTTTTTGCTTAAATTATTTTCTTTATTATTAACGTTGGCATCAATCTATCTACATTGATCGGCTCGGTGAACTCATTCCCTTCCAAGTCTGACAGTCTCACTGCTCCATTTCTCACTACCTTCTGCACTATGTAGGGTCCTTCCCAATTGGATCTGAACTTGCCTCTTGGGTGTGTCGTCGATGGCCTTGACTGCTTAAGTACCAAGTCACCCTTTCTGATCTTAGTGGGGCGCACCTTCTTGTTGAATGCTCGGGCTAGTCTCTTCTGATATAACTACATGTGATGTAAGGACTTCATTCTCTTCTCATCGAGTAATGCCAACTGCTCAAATCTCTGCGAGGCCCATTTTTGTTCTGGTAACTCTATCTCTGCTAATACCCTCATGGACTGTATCTCAACTTCCACTGGCAGTACGACTTCCATTCCATAGACCAAAGAGTAAGGTGTGGCTCCTGTTGCTGTTCTCACTGATGTTCTGTACCCCCACAAGGCATACGGTAGTTTGTCGGCCCAATCCCTACAGTTCTCTGTCATCTTGGCCAATATCATCATTATTGTCTTGTTGGCTGCCTCGATTGCCCCATTTGCTTGCGGCCTGTAAGGTGATGACTTGTGATGGCTTATCCCGTACTTCTGTAGCATTGCCTTTATTTCTCCTTGGAACTGAACTCGGTTGTCTGTAACCACATGATGCAGCATACCATATCGACATACGAGATTCTGAGCTATGAACTTTGCCATCCGTTTTGCTGTAACATTGTGAAATGTTTCGGCTTCTACCCACTTTGAAAAGTAGTCCACTGCCACTACTATGAAGCGATGTCCAATTGACGCGTTTGGTCGAATCTCTCCAATCATATTCATTCACAAAGCGTGAAAAAGGCCATGGCTCTGACAACCCGTGCAAATCTTTGTGCGGCAGATGATTCAAGTTACCGTGCGCTTGACACTCATGACAGTGTTTTAACAGCTTCGCGCAGTCTGTCTCCATGGTCGACCAGTAAAAACCTTGTCTTACAATCTTACGGGACAGATTCAACCCGTTCATGTGCGGACCACATACCCCGACATGTACTTCTTCTATTACCTTCTGAGCCTATTCATTTCTCAAACACTTCAGCTGAATACCATTTGCTTGCCTCTTGTACAGTTCCCCTTTCAAAATCACATACTGAGAAGCTAACTTCTGAATAGCTACCTTGTCTTTTCTGCTTGCTCACTCCGGGTGTTCCCCGTGTTCTAGATACCTCTGAATGTCATGATACCAAGGTTTACCATCATCGATATCCACTTCCAGAACTCTTTCTATCTCATAAACGGGTCTGTTTTCTGTTGTCAGTACCAATGGTCTCATCACTAACTTCTCTGGATTTTCCCAAGTTGGTGCAAGTGTCGCTAATGCGTCTGCCATCTGATTCTCTTCTCGCGGCAAGTGCTGAAACTTACAATCGGGATAGCCTGTGCCAACTTTCAAAGGAAAAATGTAAGGTTTCAACTTTTTTCCTTCAATTCCCATTCTCTCTACATCTGTCGGATTACCAGCATCGAATCCCCGTAAACCTCCACGCTCTCAGCCTACAAGGCTATCAGCACAGTCAACCCGAATGCACATGCTTCATACTCGGCCATGTTGTTTGTCACTCCGAACGTCAACCTCTTGGCCAAAGGCAAGGTTTGTCACTATCACGATCCCGATCCCGGCCCCTTTGTAATTTACTGCTCTGTCGAAATACATCTTCCACCCTTGAACTGTTATTGCTTGGATCTTTTCGTCTAAGAATTCAAACTTATACTGATCCCTTCTGGTTGCAATGCCAGGAACTCTGCTACTGCTCGCCTTTTGATTACCTTGGAAGTGAGGTACTCAATGTCAAACTCTGTCAGTAACACTAACCATCTGCCCAACTTCCCTACTAGCGAGGACATTGAATGAATATATTTCAAGGGATTTTCTTTTGCCATTACCTAGATTTTGTTAGACTGGAAGTAATGCCGCAATTTTCTGGAAGCCATACCACTGCTAGATAGATCTTCTCTAATTCTTGATAGCGAGCCTCATACGGGAGCATTTTCTTACTGAGATAATAGACCGCGTGTACCACCATTGCCCCCAGTGCTTCAGATTCTATGGCCAAATACAGTACCAAGGGTTCGCCCGGTCTCGGAGGTTTCAATATATGAGGCTTTACCAAGTATTCTTTGATCCTGTTGAAGGCTGCTTGACACTGCTCATTCCACTTCATTGGCTGGTCTTTTCTCACCAGTTTGAAGACAGGCTCACATACTGATGTCAACTTGGCAATGAACCGACTGATGTACTGGATTTTCCCAAGGAATGCTCTGACTTTTTTTTCTGTCTTTGGTGCAGGCATTTCGGTGATTACTTTGATCTTCTCAGAGTGTACCTCTATTCCTCTCATTCCTACTGTATGCCGCAGTAATTTTCCTGATGTTACCCCAAACACACATTTCTTGGGATTCAGCCGCAAGTTGTACTTGTCAACTCTCTGAAGGAACTTCTCCAGTGCTTCAATATGCCCGACTCTTGTCTCTGATTTCACCATCATGTCATCCACATATACTTCAATCTCTTTGTGCATCAAGTCGTGGAATAATGTAGTGGCCATCCGTTGATAAGTAGCTCCCGCATTCTTGAGCCCAAACGGCATTACTTTGTAACAATAAGTACCCCAATCACTGACAAAGGTGGTCTTGTGCTTGTCTTCTTCAGCCATGAGAACCTGATTATATCCTGAAAACCCATCTGTAAATGAATACATATCAGATAAAGCCGCATTATCAACCAGTATGTTTATATGCAGAGAGGAAAATCATCTTTCGGGCAAGCCTTGTTAAGATCTATGTAATCCACACACATTCTGACCTTCCCGTCTTTCTTCGGCACTGGCAAAATATTTGCCAATCACTCAGGATACTTCACTACTTCCAGGAACCCCACATCTATTTGTTTCTTGACCTCCTCTCTGACCTTTTCGGCCCACTTAGGTCTCATCCGTCGGAGTTTCTGTTTCACTGGCTTCATGTTCGAATAAGTTGGTATTGTATGTTGGGCGATGCTTCTGTCTACTCCAGGCATGTCCTCATAGGACCAAGCAAACACTTTGGCATATCTGACCAAAACTTCTTCTAATTTCTCCCGCTCTTCAGCGGTAACCTCACTTGCAATCAGAATTTCCTTAGGACTCTCAGATGTACCAAGGTTAAATGCATTCGTTTTGGTGGATCTGATATCAAATATACTCAAATCATGCAAATTAAAAGGAAGAGACTCATGCAAGTAAGCAAAATGATTGCCTTTATTACTAGCAAATGTGAGAGTACACTCAAATAAATCAGAAAGATAAATGTCTTCATCTACAGACACTTCATCCTCCGCAACCAGGTTTTTCTCAGCCTCTTTATTCTCCTTGAGAGTCAGGTTCTCCAACTTCATCATTTCTTCTTCCCATTTCTCTTCTTCCTTCTTCGCAACTTCTTCCATCAGCGGCTTCTCACTCAGCAGATCTTGGAAAATCTCAAATCTAGGCACCACAATCCCGTTAACTTCCACTGGTTCGGGATCTCCTTGATACCCCAAAGCCTTTACAAAGCAATCCATCAACTTCAGCCTTTTCTTTTTAACCTTCAGCTTTTCCTCGTCAGACTTGTATCACAAACCCCTCCGAGTAGTCTGTCCTTTAAAGTTTGGCAATTTTGAACCTTCACACTGCTCGAACTTTATTTTCTCCATGATCCTAGCCACCTTAGGATCCACCATTCCTCAAAAGTTGCCGACACTTGGAACCCCGTGAAAGGTTGTATTTCCAAAGCGGCCACATCATTGTCCACCTCAGCTCGGATGGTGACAATCTCTCCCCCGTGTGGGAACTTAAAAACCTGATGCAGAGTAGAGGGCACGCCCCCAAGCTTGTGAAACCACGGCCTTCCCAATAACAAAGCAAAAGTGGCCGGGATGTCCAGCACTGTAAACTTAACTTCATCTTCAATTGGGCCCACTTTGACCATTGCCGCAAAAGTACCCTCAACTCTTCGTTTACTATCATCATAAGCCTTGATAGTCATACTGGAGGGATCCAAATCTGTTGCCTTTATACACAGCCTTGCCAGAATCTTCAATGGGCATACATTGATGGACGAGCCATCATCCACCATCACACAAGATGTCCTCTTGCCCCTTACTTCAGCTCTGATGAATAGTGGTTTTTGTGATTTCTACCCTCTACCGGGAGCTCTTCTTCAGAAAAAGTGAATGCCTGCAAAACTTCTTTTTGCACTGATCCGACAACATTGCAGGGTTGGCATCCTCAAGCACTACAATCTTGCTCAAGGCCTCAACCATGGCCCGCATGTGCTCTTGAGATGCACAAAATAACTCCCAGATGCTCAATTATGCTCGAGTTTTCTTCAATGCCGCAACACTACATCTCCATCAGTATTCTCCGCATTCTCACCCACTTATCTGCCCTATGTTAACACTTCTTTACCCTTCTCAGCCATATCACTGTAGAAATGCCCGCTGCGTGTCATGCCTCTCACCTATTCTTCATCACTACTAGAGAAGTCTTCCCATAAATTATTCATCTGTAATGTTTCATCTTCGCTGTTGTTATCCCAAATCCCCTGGCAAAAGGCTTGTTGGTCAAAGGATTTGAGGACAAGGCTTTCGGGTAGGCCGGAGCTTATCATATAAGTAGGTGGTGGGACATAATAGTAATTTGGTAAGGGGTTTTGGTGTGTGTTGGGACGTTCTATTTTAGGGTCGGGTATCTTTTTGGAGTCTATAAGGTCTTGGATTTCATGGCGGAGGCCAGCACAGCTGTCAGTGTCATGGTCTTTCTGTTGGTGGAATTGGCAGTATTGGTTTAGGTTAAGATGTGGGAGTGGAGGGTGTGGAAGTGGTTTGGTTTCTAAGGGTTTCAGAAGTCCCTGTCTCTTCAATTTCTCCAGCACCCTAGACAAGGGTCTGTTGGACAATTACGACCCATAGCGTCACTATTTGTACAGATCATGGTGTTGTTGTACAAATTAACTTTGTGACAAAGGAGATTGCTCTCTTATAATTTATGATTAGATCACCAAGATGTATAAATGATAGGAGGTCTTTATGAATTGTTCCTGGATTGAGAATGATATGAGACAGTATCAATCCACGAAGGATAAATCATTAAATATCCCTAGTCAGAGTATTATCGAGATTGGACATCGATAATGCGTAAAAGACTAGTATTACACTTGTGTGCGTTGTGAGGGCACAACATCATAGTTCTCATATATTTGGGTATAGGATACTCATGCAAGTGTAATAGGAGGTTGTGTTTTACCGATGGTACGGGAAACAGCTTCGCTCTGGATAGACCCCCTCGGAATTCCATTGGTAATATGACTATGTGTCTATGGAAGTCCGAAATCAGGGTAGGTGTATTTGGTCTTAACCTGAGACTTGCACCGCTAATACTTGCGACAATCAATATACTTTGGTTTTGGTCGTCCAGGGCTTTAACAGGTTTTGTGTACGCCTCTGCTGGGTATATTGAGAATCTTAATACTACGTATACGATTGGGTAGGCATGTGATCATCCGATATAGGATCAAAATACGCAATACTACGTATACTACGCCTGATATAGATCACTTATTCTTGTAAGCATGTTTCTTGAGAATTGGGTAGGCATGGAGCTTTGCTAGAAGCCAACCTTGTCTTGTAAATCGGTATTAACGTAGTACTAGGTACTTACGTGTTCGGATAGTCCGACGACCGAATTTACTGCCAACATATCCGGGGATCTCATGGGTCACTTCCCGAAGATTCACCGATGACGTATGACTCGCACTTTTAATTAATCTGGGATTAATTAGATGAGAGAGAAAATTAATCTAGGATAAATTGCGGAGATATTTTATCTGGGATAAAATATCATTTAAAGAGAGATAACGATTAATTTGGAATTAATCAATAAAATAATATATTCGATATATTATACGAAATTGGATTTCGACGCGGAATTAAAATTAGATTTTAATTCGGGCGAACGAGTTAATTTAGAATTAAATCGTTAGCGGCGTGAATAGTAATTATGCTAGGCATGATTATTTAATTACATAAGATTTAATTACGACGCAACAGAAAATTCATTAATTTGGAATTCGCAAACCCGAGCCCGAGATTGTTTGCGAGCGCATTCGCATTTCGAATTCGAGTGCGGCACGCAAGTTAAATCAAGCGTCAAATCATTAGTCGCATCAAGCGTCAAATCATTAGTCACTTTAAGTGATGTGACAACTTGTCACTTGATTTGATTGATTGATGGATTGATGGTGGTAGTTGGCAAGCATTTAAGGCTTGACTTTTTGAAAATCAAAAGTGGTATTTGTTAATTGATTTTTAGAAAATCAATAATCTAATACACAACTCAATCTCTCTCTTCCATCATCTCTTTCACACGCCCATTTGGGCATTTTTCTTCTGTTTTTTGCTTGGCAAAACCGACACTGAAGGGAAGCATAGTGTGGTGATTTTGTGGCAAAATCATCAAGAGCTAGCACTCTGAGAGACATGCGAAGGTGATAGGGAAGTCCACCCATGAGCATGGAAGTTTATCACAATGCTTGGAGCTTGGAGGAGGACCAAAATGCCGAATTTGAGGACTGCATTTTCAGCCACTGCCGAGAGATTGAAGGAGGCAGAAATCGATTTTGTTGTCCATTGCGTCGCTCAACCGATCGATGTAAGTATTCCGCAACTTACTCGATTTGTATTCGCATATATTTCTTGCTTGTTATTCTATCATCAGGGCCGTAGAAACTCCAACAATGGTATCAGAGCGGAGTAAAAGCATGAAATTTGATTAGGGCTTCAAATTTGGGTAAATTGATTTTGAGCATGATTTTATGAAATTGGATGAATGAATATGCTTTAATGTGTTTTAATTGAAGTTTGATTTGATCAATTTCAAGAAAAATTGTTTGGAACATTTTTCCCCAAAATCCTTAGCTTGGCCAAATGGATGAGAAGCCCTAATGTCTTGGATTTTTTGATTTTGATTCATTTGATGAGTTGGAATCATGTTGGGAATATGGATTTAATGTTGATTTGGATTTAATTGGATTGAATTTGAATTGGACATATAATTCCCCTCTAAAGCCGAGACTATATAAGCATGAATGGGTTTGATTTTTTGTTAAATTGTGTTGGACATGATTTAATGATGATAAACATGATTAATTAGGCTAATTTGGTGTTTTGGAAATATTGATTTGGGTAATTAATTATGTTATACACTTTATGTAATTAAATTGTGAAATTGTATTTTTGTAATATAATTATATTGGGCTAATTTTCGTAATTGGGCTTTTAAAGTTGTTATTGGGCTTATTGGGCTTGGTTGTACCAAGTTGGGTTTAGGCTAAATTGGTTGGATCCAATTGGGCCCAAAACTGTTTCCATAAAGCCCAAATGCGACTAATGGACCTTTAATAAATTTAATTGGGCCTAATGAGCCTAAATTGATTTCTAGGCTTATGTGGTAATTCCTTGATTGGGCTTTGGTTATTGGGTTTGACTCATGTTGACCAAAAGTCCACGCCTTAAAGAAATTAATTAAAAGCCCATTGGACTTTAATTAAATTGACGTTGGACGTTAATCGGGCTTTGAGACCCGTAACGGTTAAATTTTGAATTTAAGTCGTATTGGTTCGTTAAATAAAGTGTAATATTTAATTTGGAATTAAATAGCGAATTATTATTAAATACAAATTGAATTGGATTTAACTATGTAGTTTAATTTAATTCGAGAATTCGTACTTTGAGTACTTATTCGCAAAACGAGTTTGACTCGAGCAAAATCAAATCGTTGTTTGAACATTGGATGATCACTAATTATCAGATTAATTAATTTGATTAGATTGATTGATAACATGCTTGTGTGAATACATGGTTGCGATGCATGAATAATGTATATCGGATGGATATTAGATGGGTGGGGCAATTTTAGAAATAGTTGTAATAAATTTGGAATTTATTATTTGGTCCTGCATGTCCAGCCTTATTACCTCCTTACTCTTTGTATTCACTTCTCACCTATTCCCCTCAATGTAAATGAGGTTTCTTTAGAAATATTGTGTAACGGGTAGAAGCAATACATGTGCTAGCGGGAGAGAGGAAAGGGAGAGATTTGATCTAGGATCAATGTGTTAAGTATCCATCCGCATATCATTATTATTTATTCATATGCGCTTTATTATGTGTTTAGAATGCATGTTTAAGGTTGTATGATGATGAGACCTTAACAAAGATAATAAATTTGTTGCCAATTTGCAATTGAAAAACCCTCAAAAAATATTAAGCGTTTTTCCTTCCATTGAGTGATTCTTACTCAAGATCCAAGACTGGCATTTGTTTGTTGGCCAAAGTCAAGACCTTTGTCCGTCGAGGATGTGTTTGAATCATGAGAGCTTTGTTCCATATGGGTGTCTTGTCCAAGTTGTGGTTTGTTGGCCAAAGTCAAGACCATTTATTGTCCATCGACATTGATTACGAAGCTTTCCATGGTCAATGGGTCACGCTTGACTGGGATCACTAAGTTTGTTGTGCCAAAGCCAAGGCTTAGTTGATTCAGATGAAAAAAGGTTAGGCAATATATTGGATATATTGGCATATATATTGTATATATGTTTCGGACTTGGATGTCCCCCTACTGGATCTAGGAATTGGATGGGATCCAATTGATCTTAGAGATCTACCTAGTTAATTATCATACAATTTGTTGGCCAAAGTCAAGATTGTGTGATATTTAACGGGATCCAAGCCCACTAGGAAACACGGTTTCCCGAGTACTCGACAGAGGGTTAGAGGCTCGCCGAAAAATAGTGGGAGGCAAGAATTGAATTTGCAATATTCGTTTAATTACTTGCCATACTCGCTCAAACAAATATCATTCGTCAAATAAATTAAATGTTAGTTGGACTAATATTTAAATCGTTGTATTAATAAACAGTTGGACTGTATTCAAACTAATTAATTATAGTTGATAAAATAGTTGGACTATAATAATCATTATAATAATAGTACCTAAATCGTTGATTAAATAGTTGGACTATTAAAATCAAGATAAATTTGAAAGATTGACATTTAAAACATAATCCTAGGGAAAATGTATTTAAATGGGTTAATTTTCAAATTGGGAATAATTTCAGGATAGTCCTGGAAAATAATAAGTTACTTTATTTGATAAAATAACATATTATGCCTAAGCCCGAAGTTAAACAAATAGTAGAGCATGATCTTTGGAAGATTCATATAATGATAACTTAAATGCTTAATCCATTAAGCTTGTCGCAGTAGACTCCTTAATTTCTTAATCAGAACAAAGGATTAGATCCTTAAAGTATGATAATGAAATTGAAGGATCTTCATAAATCTATATTTAGATTTTAGAAGTACTGAATTGCAATAAATAACTCTTGGAGAGTTAACGACTATTCTCAAGGAGGCAAAGTCAAAGTTTGCAATAAGGCAAGTAGCGCAATGCGCACCTTACTTCGATATTCTAGAAGGCAAAGGCTTGGCCAAAGGCTTCTGGAGTGTTGAAAATGGCAAAGGTAAAATCATTATATTCTTGTAGGAAGATACATGACATATCCCAAAATGTCTGCCTAAATTGTGGCAAACGGGATCGCGGAAGCGTGACTGCCGTTTGGACAAAGCAGGCATGAAGGAATTGAAGACGGGACAAGGCTCTGACTTCAAATATGTTTGTCATAAATATATTCACTACTAGTATTAAAATTGGATTTTAGATACTAAATGTGATATACTTAAATATGTACTGATGTTCAGAATTTGCTATAAGCAGGATACTGACTTCAGATGAGATTAATCTGCGAATTGGAAACGGGACGACTGTCGCTGTTTCAACCGTAGATACCTAATTTAGGAACTACCCTTAGGGTGTATACTTAAATTAGGAAACTGTTATAATGTAACTAGTTTGACTAGAAACATTATCGCTATATCAGTGTCTAATCTGTTGCGGATTGACCTTTATATTCTAGAACACTCAAGTAATTTATTTTATAAAGATGATATTGAGATAAACACAGTAGATGTGAATAACATAATTTATATTTTGAATATAAATAAATCTCAAACGTATAACATGACAAACAATTAGCTCAAACTGATTTGATCAGAAGAGACTTAATTATAGAATTGTTGTCTGGGACACAATTAAACAAGAATCATATATCCACACTTTCGAAGAGTGGGTACTAGGACATATTTGATTCTATTCAAATAAAGTCTACGAATCTAGTTTATTGGGCAAAGTGCCTAAAACATTATTTACTTGGTAAAAGTGCAGATGCCACAGATCTGTTAGCCCTAGTTCATAGTGAAGCAAGTGGGCCCATGTCTAGCTAGGCTAGAGGTGGATATGAATATTTCGTGACCTTTACGGATGTGGCATCGCGTTATGGTTATGTGTTTCTTTTGAAACACAAATCGAAAACTTTTAAAGTTTTCGACACGAAATAGACAAACAGATCGGCTGAAGTATTAAACCGTCACGGTAAGACCGTGATGGAAAATAATTAGGCAATAAGTTTCTAATATACTTGAAAGAGTAAAATATTCTTTCAAAGAGGACTCCTCCAGGAACACGTCATCCTGACGGTGTGTCCGAACCAGAGTAACCGAATCTTGTTGGACATGATAAGGTTAATCATGATTCGCTCTGAGCTACCATTTCCTTCAACGGATAAGCATAAACAGTGCAGAACTTATTTAGAATAAGGTTCCATAAAATCTGTTAGACAGACTTCATATTAGATATGAACAGGAAAGAAACCAGGTTTCTCATTCCTAATAATTTGGGAATGCTAGGCATACATTTGGATGAAACCAAACTAGAACCCAAATTGGATAAGTGCCTAATGTAGGTTATCCTAGGGATACCAAAGTATATTACTTATACATCTCACAAGAGAACAATTTAATTGTTGCTCACCATGCGGTTTTCCTAAGAGGAATATCCATATGCAGTGGTAAGTGGGAGAATAGTAAAACTCGATGAAAATCAGAGTAATACTATTCCAGGCACCGAATCCTTAATGGAACACATATAGTTCATCAAGGATGAAACTATACCAGTAATCTTCGAATACACAAGAACCACGTAGTTCGGAGAGAGTCAGAATACAACTTGGGGTATGGGTTTATGATCTCACCTAATAAAGATGTCAATCTTATTGAGGAATACGAACTGACTACGTATGAGGAAGTAATACAAGGTATCGACTCCCTCATTATGGCTAAGAGCCATGATGTCCGAAATGGATCCCATGTATACCAACTAAGTTTAGACACTAGTTGATGTACAGTAAGGCATTGTGCCTATTGGTACTTATAAGTCTTCAAGGAAAACATACATGGATGGCAACATACCAACGCACTAAGCTAGGCTTGTAGCGAAAAGGTATCGTTATCAACATTGTGTTGATTACAACGAAATATTTTAACTGTTGCCACGGGAAATCCATTTGGATAATGCTTGCTGATGCTGCATGTTTCATTTATGAAATATGGCAGCTAAATGCCAAAACCGCTTTCCTTAACGGAAACCTTTTGGAGGATGTTTACAACATCCTGACGTTTTTGTCGTACAATAACAAGCAAACAAGGTTTGCAAGTTATTCGATCCATGTTTGGATTGAAGCAAGTATAGGTTCTTGGAATTATCGTTTTTGATGTAATCATAATGGTTTATGATTTAATTCAAAACGAAAATGACTATTGTGTATATAAGGAGGTTAGTGGGAGCGCACTGACAGTGGCTGTCCTATAAAATAATAATAATATGTCATTTCTTGGAAATGATATTCCCATAATAATCGGTGAAAGCTAGGCTTTTGAGAAAACTCTCCGAGAACTCTTACATTGAAAAATGTACGTGACCTGGTGTCTCATACGCTTTGAGCATATGGAGTCACAAACAGGCCAATCCAAGTGATAGTCATTGGATTGATGTTAAGAACATCCGTTAGTATCTTAGATATCTAAGGATGATGGCTTAATCTATGGAGATGGAGAACTTGAAGTGACTGGAATCACTGTAGCAAGTTTCCTAACCGATAATAATGACTATAAGTCACAAAGGGTACTATACAGTTTGAATAACGGTACAGTGAGCTGGAAATCTTCCAAGAAAGATACTGTTACCGAATAAACAACAAATGCGGGTTATTGCTGCAGCTGAGGTAGCAATAGAAGCCATTTGGGTCGATAATAAATCTAATTAGATTAGATATAGTTCTGTATGCAGCTGAGGGCGTTATGTATCACCGTCCCCCCAATCCTCTACATGTGCACATGTGTTATCCGTCAATTCCAAACTAAAACATGTTACATATTGAGGTGGGTTTTCCCCAATGCCTCGAAAACATAAAACTCATGTTTAAAAATATTTCTTTTCTAATCATTTCTTAAAACATGCAAAACACAATGTGATCTGATAATGAAATTGGCTAATGCCCTAAAAGCAAGAAAATAAGTTTGTTTATATTAAATTACAAACTGAAAATCAACTTAATGGAAAATGTCCACTCACTATTTTGGAGTTCCGCTAGCCTTCTTTCACTTTACTAAAGAAACTTGTGGTTCCTGCGATGATCTATCATTGATAATTTTGATTAGAAATTAGACTAATATATACAAATCGGAATCAAACTAGGTTTTCTTATTCAAGTAAGGGTTATCACTCTTAGGCGTATCGTACTCATATCATGATGTAATATATATACGAGTATGGCCCAAACACCGTGGGCTACCCGGAGTGAAACATCATACAATTCTTTATCAGAATTTTGAGTGTATGTGTGTTCAACATAACTTATATTATGAGTATTCACCCAGAATAAAATAGTAGTCGAGATTACTGGTCGTTAAATGAGTTGCCAGGACTACTGTAGGATAGAGAGATTGAGTTCTGTATATATGTAGTTCCAGGCACGCAACCTATATCGATTCCTCCGTATAGAATTGCCCCTGCAGAACTCAAGGAGTTGAAAGCACAATTGCAAGACTTGTTGGATAAGGGTTTCATTTGCCCCGGTGTGTCTCCTTAGGGCGCTCCAGTGTTATTCATAAAGAAGAATGATGAAACACTTCAGTTGTGTATAGATTACTGACAGTTGAATAAGGTGACAATTAAAAATAAATATCATGGGCTTGTTGGATAAGGTACATAAACACAATCTTCTAAGTCTAAAACTAAACCATTCGGCAAAACTAATGAATAAGTCCCCACGCACAATACAGCCAGTTTTGCTCCATTATCCATGCGTAAGTCAACCTCCCAAGACGGAGTCTCCTACTATTTCTCAAGCCCTGCACAATGTTACACAAGTGAGTCCCACAACCGGTGTCAAGCACCCAAGTAGAAGGTTCAGAGTTTTGAGAATATAGTTCAAACATATACAACATACCTGAGCATTGGGCTTCTTGGCCTCTTGGGCTTCCCTAGCTTCCTTGGCTTTCAAGGATCTGCATTCTTTCTTCCAATAACACTTCTTTCCACAAAATAAACATTTCCTCTTTCCCTTTTTCTTCTCCACCTTACCATTGGGCTTTAGGTGATCTGGAGCCTTGGCCTTGCCCTTATTTTTCTTTGGGCCTCGTTGCTTCAGGTCTGTACCTGTAAGCATGACGGAGGTTTTAAGCTCCGTTTCAAGTTCTTCTATGCTTGCTTTATCAGATTGTGCAATTCTGCTAAAGTAGCTTCTTTATTAGACATGTGAAACTGCATAATAAAGTTAGAGAAGTCTTTTGGTAAGGGCTGAAGAATTAGATCGTGACCTATCTCATGATCCATGATGAACCCGAGGTCGGTCAATTTTTCAATGTGGCCAATCATCTTAAGCACATGTCCACTAACATATCCTTCCTTATACCTTGTTTGGAATAAGACACATGACACTTGGAATCTCACGGTATGAACGGAAGTTGCATACAACTCCTTCAAGTGAAAGATGATGGTTTGAGCATCCATATCTTTGTGAGCTTTCTGAATTTCGTCCGACATAGAGCCAAGCATTATGCAAACTGCTTGCTCATCATCATCGATGTGTTTCTTCCAAGCATCAAACATATTTTGGTTAGTATCTTTTGCGGGTTCAGGGGGAAATGTTCTTTCAAGAACATAGAAAATCTTTTCTTGTCGTAAGACAATTTTAAGCTTTTTAAATTAGTCATTGTAGTTGTCCCCTTTGAGCTTATGCTCATCAAGGATGGAACGAAGTGATATTCTATTTTCCATTTGAATGTTTGTGAAATATTTTAACCCACCTGTTAAGAGAGAATGTTAAAATTAGGAATATGTTTTCATTAATGTTTCATAATAACATGGGCTTTTAATATTATGAAGTTGCTCCCACTCAATTATTTTAAAATTTTAAGCAAATCGCATCAACCCCAATATGATGGATTTCTTGTGGGCAAGGATCCCATTATCATCATTTCACAACTCCGACTAGGGCCGGTTGTTATAAAATACGATAATTAGGTAGGTTCCCAACAAATTTATGATATAAATCTCAATTTCTTGATCATTGGGTTGGGCAATCAAACATGCCATAGCATTTGCTAGTCCTTGTGGACACCCAATCTTTGCCACTAAGTTATAAGACCACGCCTAAGGGTCGCTGCGTCTTATGACTCAAAAAAGTCAAACCATTGTCAATAGTATAATTTAGTGACAAATTGGTATTGGTCAGTCTGGTAAAGCCTAGTCCTGCCCATACGGTTTAAGCCCTTTGGGTCTATACTTTACAATGGGAGGCAAATATTAGACTTAAATTATTATTGAGGATTTTAGCAATTTTAAGTGAATAACTGTCAAATGGATTCCTCCATTGAAAATTCCCCAGAGGGATGGTGGAGCAAACTCTGTTAAATACACTTACCTCTTAGGCTCTTATTGCCTTGGTGATAGGAATAAACAATAGATCTTCCAAATTAGTCCAACACTTTAAATATCTAGATGTCTTCACAGCTTTTCCTTTTTGCTATAAAAAGGTAGTGAGTGAAGGAAGACACCAAATCATTATCTAACTGTAGTAATACCTTTGGTTAAATTTACTTTAGTTTTGAAAGTTTTATTAACGCCTTGGTCTCACCCCACTTGTATCTTTTATAATGTCTTTATATAAATTAGTGATTTATATTTATTAGCCTTAAAGGTAATAAATCTCTAAGTTCATAACGAAATAATTACTTAGCTAAGGGATAAGCAATACACTCTCTATTTCCTTAGAAAGTCTCTAGATGCTTGCACCATAAAATAATCATGCCAATTCTAATCATACATAGAATCATCAAGCATATGAGTTTTAATATGTTGGAATTATTTTATGCATTAAATAACTTTGATTAATATTTAATTATGATATTGCATTTAATTTTAATAAAATTAATTTACTATTCATATTTTTTTTACATATGCATGAACTTTAAATGCAATTTCCCAATTCAAATATTAAACAAATCATGTAAAACTTGTGCCTAAAAATAAGTTCAAGGTGTTAGCTTTCCAATGAGCTTTTACACACCCAATTTAGAGTGCAAATGAGAGAGAACTAATCAAAACAAAAACGGCGCGTTGATACCACTGATGGGAAGCGGCCGCGAATGCGCAGCGGAAAATTAAAAATTATGATGCCGCTATCCCTTTGCCCAAAAACCATTTGTTTTTATTATTCTACAAGCCTATGCATGTTACTGTATATTCTAAGCATAAAAACTCATAAAACATTCAAAGAACATAAACTTAAACATGCTAACTATCATAAGAACTCTAATGAATTAGACTTAAGGATCCTCAAAATCAGTGGCTTACTCTTAAACTTTAGAGTTAATCACTTATATAAACCCAAGATATGAAAGGTTTTGGTGTAAAAATTTGTAAAAAAATCTTTGGGTTTATATAGGTGCTCCAAAGACAACAAAATTAATTAAGAATCCGATGTGGGATAAATGCTAATTAAATCTTAGCCATTGGATCATAATATAGTGGTTTAATGAGATTATAAAACCCTAATAAGAGTTTGGGCCGAATTGGAATTCAAAACAAATAAAATAAATTTACTATTCATGTTTTTTTTTCTTATTCATTTTTCCAATTCCCAAAGTGCCCCTATCATCATTCACCAATCCCTAAGCCACTTTGGAACCTCATAAATGATCTGTTCAATAATTAAACACATTGAACCATTTATGAACAATTCCTACAACAATCATATATGCTGTTAAATTTGTATTGTGCACTGTTAACCATTGATTTCGACTTTGTTGTGTGTTACCTTTTGGGTTCCCCTCAAGTTGGACATGAAATGAATCGTGATAATTTAATCGAACATAAATTATCCTCTAATTAGATGGTCGTTCGATTTCAATGACCAAGGTTGACATCTAGCAAATACCAAGGCCCCCAAATGAGAAGGAAAGATATATACCCATTCTGTATGCGATTTACATATCATACGGTCACTCGCCTCACTGTATCCCCACCGTTTGACCTAGGGTATGGAAAGTGTCTACCCATATAGTCAAAGGTATGATGTTGATAGTGTCATGAATCTTGCTAACCCAAGAATCTCACATGATTCTTCCACTGCGGCCACAGTCTCAAGCACTGATCACACATATCAACCCGCGAACTGGAATATTACTCTTATAAGAAAATATTATCCGAGAGAGTGGCGATTCTCTATTGTATCTTAACAAACTTCATGTGTTTCAACAAATGACCCAATTATACCCTTATGACCGGATCTTTTGAATCGGGGAAGGAGAAAGTCAAAGTCATTTGATCCACACATAAGATTGTAAAGACCTCAAGTCTAAGGACTAGTCATACAATCGATACATGAAATTTCTCACAGCACATGGGATAAACACTCCATGTGAAAACTTTTGGCGGTTAGTTCTATGGACACGAGCAACTAATGCATCCATGTGATACACCAAGCGGACGGATCTCCGCTAGTAGCCTATGAGATCAGCTACCCCACTTAAGGGCAGATCATATCATCATGCTAGTCTATCCGCTTTGTGCACGCCCAGATTATTCACAAAACTAGGACTAGGAACATTTGAGAGTAATGATTCTCATAAAGCGTGGAAGCCATCATCTTATTACTCCAAGGGCTTTATTACAGTGTTTGATGATTCATATAATTTATGTAAGACACGTATAATAAAGATTTCCATTTTATTAATTAATGAAAATATTACAAATACATATACATATAGCCCATCCATAAGTTGGGTATAAGGCATATCCCTAACAGTATTGCCATCCCCCAAAGCATGCCACTACCAGTTCCTGGACTTGGGTCTATGGGCGTTAAGTATCGCCGTCCCCCTGGCCCCTAAATATGGTGGTCTTGGGGCCTTACGTATCGTCGTCCCCCAAGCCACAAATCTAGAGCTGGGGGATCAGGTCTATGCTATCCTCCAGACTCTGAATCTAGGATCTAAGGGCATTGGTCATCCATAGTCCTGAACTGCGTGTGCACACGATATCCAAATCTATCAATTCCGAGTCAAGTTACATACTATAGTGGGTTTTTCCCCCATGCCTCGAAATCATAAAATCATTAATTTTCTAAATCATTTCTCAAATCATCTTTATCAAAACATAACTAAAAGAAAACTCGGCTAACGCCCTAAATATGGAAAAGTAAGTCTGATATCAAAAATAAAATAATGGAAATCAACTTAAGGAAAGAGTGTCCACTCACTGATTTGGAGTCCCGCTAACATTACTTCACTTCGCCGAAAGAGTTTGTGGTCCCTGCGATGATCTATGATCGAGAAACTCCATTTGGATATAAGGTAGGAGACATGTTTCAGTGTTAGACTAACCATCTCAATTCTACTAATCTATCAACATCACATGACGAATTATGCTTGCAATTATCATATAATGATTATGTGCCTTAATATGAAAGTCTTAAGGTGATCCTTAACATCTTAGATTGAAACTAAAATATTATGAAACTTTTCTTGTATCGCATCGTAACGCCGGGTCTGGCGCGTTGTGACGCTCACCTGATCTGACATGAGGTAGAGCCTCTACTCGATACGCTGTGCGTTTTTCATCGTGGCGCCCACACATGTTTTCCCAAAAAACACTTCCCACACTTCCATACTACAATTTTTACTCAAACAGCTATTTGAACCTCAATATTCACACTTATTAAACCAACATTCCTCAATCCAGTTTAACTCTTTAATCTCATGACTCTAATTAGCTCAAAACTTAGGATTGTCAAATAGTTGGACAATTTTTAATACAATCAATTTCCTTGCTCAATATGCCACTAATACAATCCCTAGTATGTTACTAATATCAACATGACATCATATCATCAAAAATCCTCAATCCAAAATTTGGGTCAAGTTGCTCTTACCTCTTTTCCTTTGATTTCCTTCATCCTTCAAGCCTTCAATGGTTACTATTCTTCTTATTTGCTTGATGTATGAGCATTGAAATTTGTTTCCTCTTCTTTCCTTCATCTTTCTTCTTTCTTTCTTTCTTTCTTTCTCATTCTTCTTCTTCTTCTTATGTTTCTTTCTTCTTCTTTCAATTTAGGGATTTGGGAATAATATCCTCCTTTCATACTAGTGGCTATTTGAAATCAGTAAAGTTGGAGAAGAATTTAGAAATTTGCTAAAATGGTCCTCGGGTACTATTCATCCAAATTTTTGAGTTGTATTTTTGACTTGTTTAAGGTTCGGATTTGGAAAAATATTCAACGCTGAAGTTGTAGATCTCAATCTTAACTTTCAGACGAAATAAAATTCATAAAAATCGGAATTTGTATGAGAAAGGTATGTCCCAAATACCATAAGTTGTCCGTAATGGAACATTGTACCATCTCGTATCAGAATCTCGAAGCATTTACCGAATGTCCCCAAAGTTATTTCATGAGTGTAATTGTGTCCAAACATAATTTATGTTATATGACACTCGTCCCACAATGTAACAGCAGTTGAGATTTCCGGTCGTTACATTCCCAGGTTCCGGTCCTGATAGTTTCTCGTTGTGACATTTTTGGCACGTTCACAATGAGGCGTATCAAGGTTAAACTTGTTAATGATAAATTCAAGATACTCGCGTAACCCTTACAGCTTTGGCACGTTCAGGATTTAGCTTTCGCTTGAATTTACCTAGTTTCATATATTTATCCGGTACAAATAAATTCCTACCGGCTATATCCTCACAGCTTTGGCACGTTCTCAGATATAGTTGTAGAATATTTATCTATAATCCGTATTGACAAGACGAACCGAGAAACATGCATCAAATACATATTAATTATAAAATATTTTTTAAATAAGGATTTTCCGCAAAAGATGTTATTCACTTTATTTAATCAAAATAAATATATGGATGCATGCATTCATAAAGTAATGATTAGATGAAATATCAACTTTAAAGGGCTAATCATATCATGGGTTCAGAATCAGACCCGCTCTGATACCATTTTCTTGGGGTTTGTAAGGGGTATTACAGGGTAACGCAACGGAACGCGAAAAATCAAAATTTTCCGATTTCAATAATTTTTCTTGGGTAATTAAAATAAACTAATTTATTCTAATTAATCAATACTCAAAAATTCAGTTTTTTTTACCAAAAATCAAATATTTCCCCTTAATTGTTGTGAGACCCCAAAGGTTTGCATTTTGATCATTTAGTCATAATTTTTCAAATACAAATTTAAGTGATTTCAAATCACTACCAAAATGATTTATACATGTCTTATACTTCAAAATACAACAAACACACAAAATCCACAATTTTCTCCAAATTGCCGAAACCACCTGACATTTCGAACTTTGATCATTTTGATCCAATTTTATCAAAAAAAATTTAAATGATTTCCAATCAATTCTAAAATGATTTGTATATCTTATATACATCATACTACAACAAATATATGAAAAACCCCAATTTTGGTTTAGACAAAAACCTAATTTTTTTCAATTAATCAAATTAATCAAAATTAACACAATCAAACACTTTAATTTAATATCTACAACACCAAACAAGTCTCACCACTTTCAAACAACTCAAGAATAATTTTAGGTCATCATTGAGTGACCTAACAACTCTAGAATGGAAACAAGATCATCTAATGACCAAAAATGTTCTTATTAACCATTAATAAGCATACTTTGTTAACATACATGCATACATCTTTCATTCAAGTTTTCAAACATCCCAACACAAACAAAAGAGAGTAGAAAAATATGTGAAAAACATATGTTGTAGCCAAAAACAAAAGAAACATTTGTCCTTCTAAAGAACAATTGAAATTACTAACTAATTTTCAAGCTTTCTTGAAAAATCTTCTTTGTTTTTCTTTTTTTCTCTCAACTCCTTTTGTTTATGTTTTTGAAAGATTAACATAAAGTAATGCAAAGGAAAAAATGAAACATTTTTATATCTAGGGTTATGGCCGAAATTTTGGAGAAAAAAGGAAAAATATATTTTCAATTTTTTCAAACAAAATCAAGAAGTCAATTATAATTTGACAACTATTTCATTAAATGAAAAAGTCAAACATTTACACTTTAATCATTTCAAAAAATAAATATCAACTTAGATATTTTATATTTAAATTACTTTATTTATTTAATAATTAAATAACTAAATAATTACTTAAATACAAATATCTAAATATATGCATTATATTTACTTTAAATAATCCAAATACATATATTAATGATATATGTCAAATATCATAATTTGACAATTAATTAATGTGTATTTAATAAAATCATATATTAAATACAAATACACATTAATTAGGAAATGACTGAACGACCTTCTAAACATGTATCTTTCGTTTAACCGTTAAACAATTTATATGCCGTCACGAAATCCAATTTCGTGTCCATAATGTACCCACTCGTAAATTATGACAACCACAGATAAACTCACTGAACCATACATGTTGGGGTCATTACAAACGTATAATCCTTCCGACACAGGTATCTGGATTATTCCAGAGATATAAATATAAATTTCAAATCTCAAGAGATATAATCACGTCAATGTTTTATTAGTAATCTCTTAATAACACTTAGTAATCACTTCTACAGTGTACCACGGGCCGTGAATTTAACAAATTACTAATTCCATATTGAATACCTATGCTCTATACATAGAGCTGACAGATTCTATCTTGACACACATTGGATATCCTGAGGATCAGTACACACCCAACTAACAGGTGGAGGTCTGACCTAAATAGGTCGGTGACGTGACTGCCATTAAAGTGTGGAGGATATCTCATATATCCACAGTGGCATCTCAAGTCAAAGAATCACTATGCTACTCAACCTGAGAAGATTCTTATTGACGTTGGTGTAGCATCATTTAAGAATCTTTGGTGAGTCGTTCAGTGTTTATCCGATATAAACACCTATATTTTTATACGAGTCTCTGAAACTCATGGTTCATTGAGAATCTACCATTGAAATCCAAGATTCCAATATACGACATGTACTGGTCTCAGGGGGTTTACTTACTCACCAAGTAATGTAAACCTTGACCGGGAATAGTTAAAAAATTATACAGTTATGATACAACTCAATGTCAGTTGCGACGCTTTTGCAACTGTATAATAACTAATAATTCTAAAGTCAATTACGTCTTTACCATATATAAAAAGATATTATATTATAGAAACTGTGTATTTTATTCATAATAAAATGTTTACATAAGTATTTACAGGGAAATATAAAAGCAATTGGCGCTCTGAGTACTATTCCCAACATATGGCATAATTGGATATACTTAGAAGGAGTGAATTAGAAACTTAAGGTAGTAAATATGGTAGCAGAGCAATCTGAACAGCTTGGAATTATATGCTTATAAGTTGAGTTCTGTAGGTCGTAATCAATATCTGTAAAATTCTGGATAAACTAGATACATAAGGGGGTAACAAGATAAATCAGAATTTTTAGACTTAAGATGAGGCCGAACCAAATTTTTGAAGTTGGGTGACCAGCTGCGACTGCACCCAGTTTTTTTTTTTTTTTTTTTTTCTGAACAGCCCTTCAACTTCAGTTTAGAACTTGAGTTTCCGAAATCAAAACTGAGATCTGTAATAACCGATATAAATAGACACATTAAGACCCATTCTAATAAAATTACAACACTTGATTTATTCCCAATGAGGTACAACAAATTTTGAAAATTAGACGTCAAGCAGTGATTTTTCAGCGACTTGGTTGAATCTAAATTTCTAATCCTACACTTATGTAACTCCAAACCTTAGCCCGTAAAAATTAATAGACCACGCTTATAAGTTAGTCACTTAGCGAAGTCAAGTATTCATACATTGCATATTTTATTTATTTATCGGAAGCATATCTCACAACTTATATTTTAATAAAATTTATCGATTATAGATTATCGACAGAAACCATGACTTTCTTTGATACCATAAAGTAGTGTCAGTCAGTTTCCAAATCTGTGAGTGGATATTTTATTTTCATAATGTTTTATTGATTTTATAAAGTTAAATGAATTTATTTTTATTTAAGTTATACATTCAGATGAGACCAGGTTACCAAAATGATTTGATGAGTTAACAATATTTTTAGACCAATTGGGAAAAGTTATTATGTTTTTGATATTTTGAAATGATTTCTTTTGTGACTTTTATAGATTGGGGGAAAATCCAATCTCATAGACTTTTGGAATTGATGGACTATTGAATTGATGGATACAGTAGACATGTGCATATATAGTTTCAGGACTAGAGGACGGTACTATATGACGTTCCTAGATCCTAGTTCAGGGACAAGATTACATCATTGGCTAGCGCTTCTATCTTTAGTTCAGTGAATTGGGGGATGACGATACGTAACGTACCAAGGTAATAGTTAGGTGTGTGGGGGGATGGCAAACGTAATTCCCTAATATGTCTGTTGTTTTCAAGATGAGATTTTCAGAAACAACAATTTTATGAAAGTGTTTTAGAAAGAATTAGTTTTACAAGAGAGATCTCAGAGTTTTACAGAAATAAAAAAATTTCTAGAAATGTTTTGGAGATAGAGATTTGTTTTCAAAAAGTGTTTTCAGAGAAGATTAGTTTTTCTTGTAAAATGAGACGATTTTGGTTTCAGGAAATAATTTTTTCATAAAGCATTTTAGATTCTATCTAGAACTGTCTACTCAAGGTCATTCAAACGATTTGACCCCCCAAACTCCACAGTTTTTTTTGTAGGTAGCTTTAACTGGTGAGCCATAACCGAATGTGAGCATGGGATTGAGCAATTGAGTTTATTACTGTCAGTAGAGTATGGGTTTGTCATGCTAAGTTTGTTTATCACATTCAGATAGAAGACATGTATGTCAGTGTGAGTCAAGTATAAATGTATATTATGTTATTTATATAAAGTATACATATTTATTTAAAGTAAGTAAGTTTGTTCGTACAACACTAAATAATTCATGAAATAGTTTAATAAATGTATGTTATACTAACATAATTAAAAAAGTAATCAAGAAAGTTTAGAAATGGTCAGAGGCTCATAATGGTGGTGAGGATCCATCACCTACCGGTAATATCTCTGCACTGTGGATGTTACAATATTGGATGTCTGAGATATTGCTAACAGTCATCTCTTGCGATCCTGGAGATTCTAGATCCTAAGTAAATAATCCGCCTCTCCCAAATCTTTCATTTGGAATTGATTAGCTAGCTAGGTTTTCACGTCCGATAATATTTTTACATCATTCCCAATGAGTAAAATATCATCGACATACAAAACAAGAAAACCCATATTTTTGTTAGTGATGCACTTTTATACACAAGGATGATCGACATTCTTCACAAAATTATAAGATTTGATCTTTATGCTCCAAGATTGAGATGTCTGCTTAAGTCCATAAATGGACCTTTACATCTTGCAAACCTTTTTCCATATAGATACACTTATAAGGATTGCCATTCAAGAATGTAGTCTTGACGTCCATCTACCAAATCTCATAGTGATAATATACGGCAATGGTTAAAAGAGTGCAGATGGATTTAAGTATGGCTACTGGCGAGAAAGTCTCCTCATAGTCAACTCCATTTTACTAGGTATAACCCTTGGCTACTAGTCTAGTCTTGAAGGTCTGTAGCATCCCATCTGTTCCCCTCTTTGTTTTGTAGATCCACTTACAACCTATGGGTTTCACCCCATCAGGTTGGTCTATAAGTTCCCAGACTGAGTAGGAGTACAAAGACTCTATCATGAGGTTAAAGGCTTTGAGCCATTCCTCTTTAACAGAATCATCCATTTCACTATGATAGTTCAATGGATCATCTCCAGCATCACCGGAAGCGACAACTTGTGCCTTTCAAACTCTTAGATAATGATCACGTTGTCGTACAACCCTCCCACTATGTCCAAGTGGCATATCATTCCAACATTCTTGTATCTGACTCTCAGATGTCAAATGTGCTATGTTTCTATCAAATGTTGTTGACGATGGTGTGTTATAACACCCCATAAGAGGCATGTTGCTATTAGCAAGAGACATGATTTACCCATCTCCATAAGCCTTTGAATTTACCGAAAAATTGGCATAATGTATCCTAAAACTGGACAATATGGATCACATTCCAGCATCAAAGGGAATATAAGAATATATCAAACAAATAAATGGACCTCAGGTCCATACAAATCTTATCAAAATCATATCCTAAGGCCTCCGCCCACATCATCTATCAACATTCAAGGGTTTATTGCCTACGACATCATAAACAATCAAAACATTTACTTAATATAAATGATGTGCTGAATCAAATATCTTAATATTCTAAAACTTCTCCCAAGACACTTGCGATGGTGACTATCGCTTGGGTGATCCACATCTCGAGCATGACTTCCAAGGCTATAGTGGTTAACCAATCTAGAAGCTAACCTGCAAAACTTGCAAATTGGTTTAGTGTGAGTTTTAAAAAATGATTAAGTAACTATGCTAGTATTATAACAAATAAGTCAAATATAAACTTCGAATAAACAAATCAAACATATCAGCAATTTATCAAAATTACAAAGTTGTTACAAGTTCCGATTTTATTAATTGGTTATTATCCTTTATATTTAACTCATGTCAAACTTTCATATTTACATATCTACATATGCGCTAATCTATTAGCGAACATCCAATACATACAAAGCAAATCATTAATACCATAAAGTACATCTTTTAATATCAAATACACTTCAATCACATGAAACATGAAGTCATACACATATACTTTTATCACAATTATCCATCTTTGAAATATCATAAAATCGACAACTCAAACAAATTATCTTCTATTCGGATACAAATATCTTCAATACCAAAATAAACTTACTTTAGCTCTTAACAAACTTTCAAAAATACCAAAAACCTTATGATAACTTAACATTCGTATCTTTTTCACAATATACGTATATACAATAAAAACTTAGCACATACATTTTATAGCATCTTATGGTCACACCGGTTTACATGTCATTCTTTCAGTCCATGCACACATACACCATCCATACATATCAAATGATCTATAACAGAAACACATATACTCAAGCATTCACAACAGTCAAGGCATCCAGGAACACAGAATCAAGATAGCACATATATATGAGCTGGCTCACACATACAATGCTCGTACGAGACTTATTACCTATTTTAGAATAGGTGTGGGATGAATGCCGTTCGAATGGATTTCTTAACCAGCTCGGCTACTACACCACGAAATCATTAACCAATAAAACATACACACATACATACATATCACATGTCACAAACTCATTACATGATTTCTCATACACAATCATATACATGACAAATATTGCTTAATCATTCAGAATCGTCATACACATACAATTATGTTGTTGGGGTTGGTGCTCAGAGCGCCAATTCCCTGTTGTATTTCCTTGTAAATACTTTTGTAAACGTTTTATTATGAATAAAATAAGCAGTTTCTATAATATAATATATCTCTTCATATAGTAAAGACGTAATTGACTTTAGAATGAATAGTAATAATGTTGTTGCAAAAGCGTCGCAACTGACATTGAGTTTTATCATGACGTTGTCATTCTTAAACAATTCCTGGTCGAGGTTTACACTACTCGGTCAGTAAAGTAAACCAGTTGAGACTGGTACATGCCGTATACTGGAATATATGATTCCAATGGTTTCTCAATGAACCATGAGTCTTTCAGACTCGTATAGACGTGTAGGTATTTATAGCGGATAAACATTGAACGACTCACAGAAGATTCTTAATAGATAGTACACCAACGTCAATAAGAATCTTCTCGGGTTGAGTAACATAATTGATTCTTCGACTTGAGATACCATTGTGGGCAAATGAGACATCTTTCACACATAGGTGGCAGTCACGTCACCCATCTATTTATATCAGACCTCCGCATGTTTGTTAGGTGTGGACAGATCCTCAGGGTGTCCTGTGTGTGTCAAGATAGGATCCGTCAGTTCTATGTACAGAGCATAGGTAGTCCATATATAATTAGAAATCAGATAAAAGCCATGGGCCTGTGGTACACTGTCGAAGTGAGTTCTATGTGTTCTTTTAGAGATTGCTAATAGAGACGTCAACGAGATTGTCCCTATAGAGATTTGAAGTTTACATCTATATCTCTAGGATATATCCGGATTCATGTGACGAAGGAATTAAACATATGCAATGACCTCAACCTGTATGATTCAGCGAGTTTATCTGTGGTCATCATAATTTACGGGTGGGCGAATTATGGACACAAAATTGGATTTCGTGACGGATATGCCTGAATCTGGAGAGTTTCACTAGTGAAATATACTCGTAGAGAATTAGGGAAACTTTTATGAATAATGGTGATTATTTATACATCGTTTAATGGTTAAATGAAAGATACATGTAAAGGGACTGAATCGACATTTCCTAATTAATGTGTGTTTGTATTTAATATATGATATTATTAAATACACTTTAATTAATTATCAAATTATGATATTTGACATATATCATTTATATATGTATTTGAGATATTTAAAGTAAATATAATACATATATTTGAGATATTTGTATTTAATTAATTAATTAATTAATTATTAAATAATTAAAATAATTAAAATATAAATATCTTACATCATGATAAAGTTAGGAAATGATTACAAGTGTAAATTGTTGACTTTACATTTAAAGAAAAGGTTGTCAAATTCCATTTGACTTCTTGATTTTTGTTTAATGGAACAAAATATATAATTTTTTCTTTACTTTAGGCCAAATTCGACCAAGGGACCTAGATATATAAAGTTTATATTTTTCCATTTGTTTCACACAAGTCATAGCCTCCAAAATAAAAACAAAAACACTTGAAATAAAAAGATAAGAAACATGAATCAAATCAAAGAAAGGCAAAGATTTAGTATGTATTTCCAACCATTCAATAGAGGGAAATTTGTTCCTTTCATTCTCGACTACAACATGTGTAGTTCTTAGGTTTTTCTACTCATTCTTTTTTATGTTTTTATTGGTTAGAAGTTTTGATGATGGGTGTTTGCATGTATGATGTTAAAAAAAAGCTTATAAGGAGTTATTAAACATTCTTTTGATCATTTGATGATCTTATTGTCATTCTAGAGTTTTTGTGCCACTCCTTGATGACTTAGAATTGTTCTAGAGTTATTTCAAAGTGGTGACACTTGTTTGGTGTGGTAGAAACTTGATTGAAGTGTTGGATTCATATGATTTTGTGTAATTTGTCCAATTTGAAGAAATTATAAAATTAGGGTTTATTGTTGGACAATTATGACCAATAGCGTCACTATTTGTACATATCATGGTGTTGTTGTGCAAATTAACTATGTGACAAATGAGATTGCACTCTTATCATTTGTGATTAGATCACCAAGATATATAAATGATATGAGGTCCTTATGATTTATTCCTGGATTGAGAATGATATGAGACAGTATTAATCCACGAAGGATAAATCATTAAATATCCCTAGTCAGAGTATTATCGAGATTGGACATCGATAAATACGTAAAAGACTTGTATTACACTTGTGCGCATTGTGAGGGCATAAATGGCATAGTTCTCATATATTTGGGTATATGATACTCATGCAAGTGTAATAGGAGGTTGTGTTTACCGATGGTACGGGAAACAGCTTCGCTCTGGATAGACCCCCTCTGAGTTCCATTGGTAGTATGACTATGTGTCTATGGAAGTCCGAAATCAGGGTATCTGTATTTGGTCTTAACCTGAGACTTGCACCGCTAATACTTGCGACAATCAATGTACGTTGGTTTTGGTCGTCCAGGGCTTTAACCGGTTTCTGTGTACGCCTCTTGTGGGTATATCGAGAATCGTAGAGTGTTGGGTGTGATGTCAAGACGGAAATGTCACTCCAGTCATATTGACATGATGATCGCGTAGGGATACATACTGGTTCTCTAAAAAGGTTACAACCGTCGGGATAATATGACTTGGTCATGATTATCCGATAATAAAGAGACTAGTTGCTCATAATCCGATATATGCTTCGTAAGGGGCAGACACTATACCAGCCACAAGGCTTGCATGTGATCATTCGATACTGGATCGAAATACCCAATACCACGTATACTACGCCTGATATAGATCCTTATTCCTGTAAGGATATTTCTGGAGAATTGGGTAGGCATGGCGCTTTGCTAGAAGCCAACCTTGTCTTGTAAATCGGTATAAACGTAGTACTAGGTACTTACGTGTTCGGATAGTCCGACGACAGAATTTACGGCCAACATATCCGGGGATCTCATGGGTCGCTTCCCAAAGATTCACCGATGACGTATGACTCGCACTTTTATTAATCTGGGATTAATTAGATGAGAGAGAAAATTAATATGGGATTAATTACGGAGATATTTTATCTAGGATAAAATATCAATTAATGAGAGATAACGATTAATTTGGAATTAATCGATTAATTAATATATTTGATATAATAAACAAAATTGGATTTTGACACGGAATTAAAATTAGATTTTGATTCGGGCGAATGAATTAATTCGTTAGCGACGTGAATAGTGATTTCGATAGGCATAATCATTTAATTACGACGTAACAGAGAATTCGTTAATTTGGAATTAGCGAACCCGAGCCCGGGATTGTTTACGAGCGCATTCGCATTTTGAATTCGAGTGCGGCATGCAAGTCAAATCAAGCGTCAAATCATTAGTCGCATCAAGTGTCAAATCACTTGTCAATTTGATTGATGTGACTTGACAACTTGATTGAAAGATGTGACTTGATGGGAGTTGTTGAAAAGATTTTGAAAGCTTGATTGACATTTAATATATTAAATGTTTTGGTATATGTTGAATTGATTTTAGAAATCAATTAACTTTTACACTTTTCAACTCTCTTTTCTCTCTTCTCCACTTCTCTCTCACGCTCATGGAGGGCCATTTTCTTCTGGTTTTGCCGAGAGGATGGGAAGCAAGTGTGGTGATTTTTGTGGCAAAAGTCACAAGAGCTAGCACTCCGAGAGACATGCAAAGGTGGTAGGGAAGTCCACCAATGAGCCGTGAATCATTTGACGAAGCTTGAAGCTTGGATTCTTGAGCAACAATGGCCGAAAATGCAGTGGGCTGTGACAGTGGACTGCCGAGCATGCAGTGAGCAGAAACTGAGTTTTTGTTCGTCAAAGCTTCGCTCAACCGATCGATGTGAGTATTCCGCAACTCCTCGTATGTATTCACATGTATTTCTTGCTTTTGATTCGATCATTAGGGCCGTAGAAACTCCAACATTTATACCGTTTCCAAATTTGGGGATTTTCATACATGTAATGTATTATGATGTGTATATGATGCATGTTTAATTTTGGTTTGATTGGATTTGATCTTAACTTGTTTTGAAAAACTTTGGACCAAAATGCACAAATTGGAGACTTAGTGATGCTCTCGGCAATTTTATGATTTTTGGGGTTTTGAGTTGCAATTTTTATTTTGATGTGTAGGACATGTTAAAATCACTTTAATACTGATTTGGAATCAATTAAAGTTATATTTGACAATTTGAGGACTAAAATGATCAATTTACAAACTATTGGGCCAATTCGGTAATTACCAAGAAATTTGATTTCTCGGGTAAAATTTTCAGATTTTAAGTATTGTGTAATTAAAATAAATAAGTTTATTTTAATCATCCAATAAAAGTTTTTGAAATTGGAAAATATTGATTTTCCGCGTTCCGCTACGTTACCCGATAATACCCTTGAAAACCATAACAAAAATGGTATCAGAGCGAGTCTGAACTAGGTCCTTGATATGATTAGCCCTTTAAATCTAATGTTTGATCTTGCCTTTTCTTGATATATGCATGTTTTAATTTAATTTGATTAAATTTAGGGTGTATGACACTTTACGAAAAATCCATAATTAATAAAGTTGTATGTTAATTATGTATTTGATGCATGTTGCATGGTCCGTCTTATCAATACGGTTTATTGCTATCTTTTCTATGACTACATTCGAGAACATGCTAAAGTTTTGAGGATGTAGCCAATATAAATTTATTAATACCTTATGTATATAAGTTACTAGATAAATTCAAGGGAAATCGGAATCCTAAACGTGCCAAAGCTGTCACGCTTACGCAAGTATCTTGAGTTTATCATTGACGAGTTTAACTTTGGTACACCTCCTTGGGAACGTGCCAAAGCTGTCACAATAAGAAATGACCAGGACCGGAAACCCATGAGTCACTATTGAGTAATTGACAATGAGTTGTCTACTTGATGAATATACGTAGGCGAGAACGTGCCAAAGCTGTGAGCTGAAATATATTCATGGGATCCACCTTTCACTATTTGTATTGAATTTAGTTATTAAATCTTTATACTCTGTTTGGGGATTACAGTATTGCATGATTTTGTATGAGAGGCATTTTTAGATTAAAAATCCATGATCTAGTTAATGCTTTCGTTATTATCTGAAACTGTTTAATTTTGCTAACCGTTTTTTTGTAATCTATATAATAGATTTGCGATGGCGGCACAATCGACTAATCTGTTTATGCGTATATTGGATACGAACAAACTAAAAGGTGCTGAAAACTATTCCGATTGGGATTTGGATTTAAGGATTGTCTTTGAATCCGAAGAGTTGGGTTATGTACTTGAAGGTCCGCTGCCTCTTACAGTGTCTGAGGACGCAACATCGGAGGAACTACAAGTTTTCCAAGCTTGGAAAGATGATGATCTAAAAGTTAAATCACACATCTTAAGTTCACTGGAATCGAAAGTCAAGAGGCAATACTATGGCATGTTAGATGCGTATAGTATGATGATGCCATTAAGAGAATCATATATAAACGAAGAATAAATTATTGTTTATAAAGTTGCGATGGAACTATTCCATGCGCGACTAGACGAGGGGCAAGTTGTGAGATCGCATGTTGTTCACTTTATCTATTTGATCGAACAACTAAGGCAACATAATCTCCCTCTTAATAGTATTCTTGGTACGAGTGTCATTCTTGGTTCGTTCCCAACTTCTTGCCGCAAATTCATAATGTATTTCAACATGAATGAGATTATCTGTTCCTACCTTAAACTGCATAGGATGCTGATCACAGTGGAACAGGACCTAAGGAATGGAGTATCGACTCACCCTCCGAAACCTACTTCACTTTCTGCTTCTTCCCAGGCCAGACCAAATGGAAAGAAGATGAAGCGAAGAAGAATAAGGGTTTCGGTCCTCCACCGCAAGGAAAGATAGCTAAGCCCAAGAGGGCATTTGAAGATAAATGCCATCAATGTAGAAAAGCTGGGCACTAGAAAAGGAATTGTCCTAACTACGTTGCCCAGATAAGGAGAGATAGAGAGCATCTACATCAGGTACATTTATTTTTCCAATTATTGATATCTCACTAGCTTGTGAAGCTATTACATCCAACTGGATTTTGGATTCAGCTTGTCCTAATCACATTTGCAATTAATTGCAGGTGTTGAAGGAAAGTAAGAACCTGAAGCCTGGAGAGATGTAGTT
>SKCR01050530.1:0-38656 GCA_019454045.1 Zanthoxylum bungeanum
AGTATCACATCATATTCGATTTTTTAACATTTCATAAATCCAAGTCTCGTTTCTTTTATATATATATATATATATATATATAATATATATATATATATATAATATATATATATATATAGTTATGTATATATTTAATGATATTGTTTTCTTAGGTCAAGAGAGAATAACGATGATATATTTTGAGTTCTCTTCAAATTCTTGCACATCTATTGTAATATTTTATAACTATACTGAATCTATTTATTTTCTATTCGGGGTTATTAATGATATTGTATGTAATATTTTTATTTAAAACTCAAACTCATGATCTATTGCTATTTTAAATCAAATAAAATAATTTATAATCTCCACTCAACCTCATTGTCTAATTCCAAACACACCCTTAGATTTTTGACACAAGATATTGGTAGGGATATAAAACGACAAATTTTCAATTTTTAAAATCAATAAATAATTATAATCTCTTATTTGGTAAAATCAAGGTCCATAATTATTTATGATTTTATTAAAGATATAATCTCTCTATTAATTTCAAATTACAATTACTAAAATACAAACATAATTTGATAATCTTGATAGAGAAAACCCAAAACCTCAGGGATCTAAATATTATCACCCCTTCCAGTTTTATGATTTACATTTTTACATTATAAATTTATATTATAAATCGTAAATGTATATATTTATATTAATAATACCTTGCTTGTATACCCATCAAACTTATGGTATTATTGAAGAAAATAGAGAGGCCCATACCTTACCCACATTCGTTGACAAACCTATTTCATTTATTCTTTATCAATTTTGAAATAATTTTCTCCAAACCTACCACCCATTAATAATTGTCTTTGAATTTCATTATTTTATTGAAAAGAATATTAAATTTTATCAAGCTCTCATGAAAATGAAGAGAAAAAAAAAAGAAAAAAAAAAGAGAAGAGAAGAGATATAATTCTACAAGTAAAATGAAAAGCTTAAAATCAATGTTGAGAAGTATGGAAGATTAGATAATCCATATAGTATAAACTTTTTATTTTTCAGTCTAATTAAAACAATTTGACAAATTTGATCCATACATCTAAAAAATTAAATTGATCAATTCTGTTGATGGATTAAGTTAAAACAAGAAACTAAGTCCCTAAGGTGCGTGACTTGATGGTGTAAGATTCATGATCTCACATTGAGGTTTTGAGTTCGAATTGATGAAGTATATTTTTCATAAGAGTCTGGGACAGTTGATAATTTTATCTGCTCCGCTTAGATCCAGAAAAAATGGTTTGACAGTTAAATTTTCAAGATTAAAAGAAAAAGAACTAAACGGAATTGAATTAAATTGTAGGATAACCAAAGAATTTAATTGCTTTGTCTCACATAGATGTCACTTATATGATTCTAAAAAATCAAATATGATTGGTTGACATTGCATTGCCCTCCAAACAGAGAGAATATCACCATCATTAATTCATCATCACTATCATAATGATATAAACTAACAAAATTTTATAACCCATTTACAATCTTTAACATATATAATACTGCCAATAATAGATCATGAAGGTACAATTACAAGAACAAAATAAAATTAAAAAAAATGGCACCACTAAATCAAGCCAGTTGTGGGGGGCACATGAATAAAGAGAGAATCTAAAGATAAGATAAGATCCAATAATTATTTATTTATATATAATAAAAAAAGGTTGTGTGAAACCAAGAACTTATTATTTTTTTGGTTATTTATTAAATATAATAATTTTATTATTTAATTGGTGGAGTTGTGTTGTGTTGTGCTGTGTTGGTGGGTTTGTTTTCCAACACACCAAAAATAAAAGCATAGAAAACAAAAACAAAAACTGAAAGCAAACCAAACCAAGCCATAATTAAAGGTAAAGCTGGCTCTGTCTTTCTTTTTTCCCTTTTTTTTTTTTTTTTTTTTTTTAATCTCTTTAATAATCTTCATGTTCTCTGATTTCTAGGGTTTTCATTTATTTTTTTGTTTGATATGAATCTCTAGGAACTTTCAGAGAATCCTAAGTGCTCTGATCTTTCATCAGTTCATGGGCATTTCCTGATATTCTTCATCAATTTCTTGGAGCTTTTCCACTGTCTGTTATGGAGGTAAATAAAAATTTTAATTTTTCAATTTTAATAATAAAATTTGAAAGTTTTGCTTTTTTTTTTTTTTTTTTCTTTTGACTTTTTTTTTTTTTAATAAAGTTATGATTTTTTTTCTTGTATTTGATTTTTGTGATCGATTTCTCATCTGGGTTTCATTTGTATCCATCAAATGATTCAGCTTGAATTTAATTTTGCTTAATTTATGTAGATTGTGTTGTGTATATGGTTAAAGGATTTATGATGATTCTATGTCAAAATTTATAGCTGAAATTGTAATTTATCTGACATTTTTAATAGTAATTTTATGAATTGATAGATGAAATGAGCATATCATTATGCAATATGGGAATTTTAAAGCATTTAGCATACAGTTGATATGTATAACCAATTTTGACCAGGAAACAAATGTCTTATCAATATAAGAAAAAACAGCTTATAGTCTGATGCGGCAAACAGAATTCTAATTGAATCTTGGTGTACTGCCCGGATGGTTAAATTCAATTTTCTTGTTTGATCTATTTCTAAATTTCAATAGAAGCACTTCGAGGAAAGTGAAACAGGAATGGTGGCAGTATGTAGTGCTTGGGGTTCTTTTCGGAGATACCTTAAACATTGGAACTCTCAGAATCATTCTTTTCATTAGATTGAATTTGTTTCCGGCAAAACCTTATGTCTGTATTGTTTTTATCATTTGGTTGAAACCGTTAGACATTTACTAGTTTGACATGTAGTCAATGAAGTCTGTGGAGGATCTTTAAGAGGGTGCTTCTATGTTATTGAGAAATGATTGCCACCAATTTAACTGATAATCATGACTCATAGAGTTGCCCGGTGTTACCAAATTTTGCCCTTGGGTGCAAGTTACTGCATGAGATATTGCCACCAATTTAACTGATAATGATATGACTCACAGAGCTAGCCAGTGTTACAAATTTATGTCCTCGGGTGCAAGTTACTGCATGGGAAGTTAACTTATCAAATCTAGATACCGAAATGATTTTTTTATTTAGATTAAATTTCCCTCTCCAATTAATGTGTTGTCTGTATTGAAAATTTGTTTTTATATGTGATTATTATTTTTTTCTTGAAAGAATGTTCAATTCTTATTAAGTGTCTTAATTGAGTTATTTATTTTTTCTTGAAAGAATGTTCAATTCCTATTAAGTGTCTTAATTGAGTTATTTTGGATTTTGCAGGTTCTAGGGATGGAGGAGGGCAAGGAGCCTGAAGGTCATATGACTTCAGCCGCTGCTTTTGTTGTTGGAGGGATTCAAGATGCCTGTGATGATGCGTGCAGCATATGCCTTGAGGAGTTTTGTGAAAGTGATCCTTCAACGGTAAGCAACACATAATTTTATATATATTATGCCTCCTCACACACCCACACCGACACCCACATGACGAGGAAAAGCGAGCTTTAAAGACAAATTGTCAATATTATTTTCTCACGTTTTTGACTTGTAGAGGCTTTTGTCAAATTGTTTTATTCTAAAATGTCTCTTTCCTTGTAGGTGACTAATTGCAAGCATGAGTTTCACCTTCAATGCGTTCTTGAATGGTATAGCTCATATATCTTAATCTGGCAATTTATGCCTTCCTTGTGGCCTTTATGTGTCTACTGTAACCTCATTGTTTAGATGTCATTCAGACATTGTTCTCACACATACTAGTTACCAGGTGTTACAAGCATTGTTCTCGCACATTCTATTTAGTATTTAATATAGACATTTTCATATTTTAATCTTTTTTTCCCTTTTGATGGAGAAAGATGACTTCAGAAATGTTGGTCCAGCCCTTTATGAGGACAAACAATGCGGGTGATATGCTGCATTAATTGTGATATTAGTTGCATTTGATGTTTATGTTGTTCTTTTTCCCTTAGCTTCTATTATTGTAGCCTTTTATTAGACTTCCATGATTCCACTAAATAAAAATTCGAGCCTGTGTTTATTACAATATTTGTTTTCTTGATTTGCTTAGCTAGTTGTTATTGTTCTACACTGATTGGGGGTGACAATCTCTCTCTCACACATACATATACACACACGAGCAATTACATGTAAGCTGTTGGAGTTGGTAATTGATTCACTTGCATCTACAGAAACAAATAAAAGAATACTGTGGACCAACTGTTTCTCATTTGTTAGTTGATGTGAATTCTTTAGGTGTGACATATAACTAGACAAGGAAGAAAAAGATTAGAAGTTAACACTGCCTTTTTAATTACAGGTGTCAGAGAAGCTCTCAATGTCCTATGTGCTGGCAGCCTATTAGCCTGAAGGACCCCACCAGGTTAATTTTGTTTTTGATTTCTATTTTTGTTTTGCACTCTGTATAACTTCAACGGAGTTATCTAATGTGCATATGGTTGCAGTCAAGAATTGCTTGAAGCTGTAGAACGAGAGAGGAGCATTAGGGCTAATCCACCAAGAAATGCCACCATATTTCACCATCCTACCCTTGGAGATTTTGAATTGCAGCATGTCTGTTGTTTATGAGTATTTGCAAACATTTTCTATATTCACATATCCATTGAACTCATCCAGGATCTGCTCTTCTAGTGATATTTATGCAATTCCATTTTTCAATGCAGTTACCTGTGGGTGCGAGTGATCCTGACCTTGAAGAACGCATACTTCAGCATTTGACTGCTGCTGCTGCAATGGGAAGAGCCCACCATTTTGGTAGGAGACAAAGCCATAGAACTCGGTCAGATGCTCAAGGTCGCCCACGCTTCTTTGTATTTTCTGCTCATCCTGGTACACAACCTGGTCCTGTTGCTCAGGTAGGAGAAACTGAACCAGCTACACTTGCTGTTGCTAGTCCGTCCACCCCACTTGCATCTGCTGGCGATGACTCATCACAGAATATCCTGCAGTTTCATCCTATACAAACTGATCAAAACTCTGCTGCCTCTGTATCTGCTGGGGCACAAGCAAATAGTCATGGATTGTCCTTTAATAATCGGTAGTAGTGATTTCATTATCTTTGCCTATGTGCTAATTCGTTTGTAAATCTGTTATTACATTGCTCATACGATTATGTATTTACATTATTCTTTAATCATTTTCTTTGTAGAAGCATGTCCAGTCAAACCTCAACACCGAACCAAGAGAGAGCAGGTCCATCTGATCTTCATTCATTTTCAGAGTCTCTTAAATCTAGATTTAATGCAGTATCTATGAGGTATACTAGTAAAGATAATCTTTCCCTCTTGTAACTCTTTATAGTTGTTTTACACACACACACACACACACACACGTCATGATGTTGTTAATATCAGGATGGGCTAAGAGACAAGGAAAACATGGACTCCAATGCACTGTCTTTTGTTTTTTAGCGTGTGGGAGTTCATTTTTTTGACTTTTAGCCCGTCCTGATGGTATATAATGTATGTATGTATGTATTAAATTTATTGCTAATTCCTTTTGTTTAACACTTGAATTGAAGATATAAAGAGTCAATTTCCAAGAGTACCAGAGGGTGGAAGGAGAGGTTCTTCTCCCGCAACGCTTCAATGCCTGGTACTGCATCTGAAAATCGGACAGAAAATGCAAGAGTTGCTAGCGTATCTCTTTTGATGGAGCACCTTGGAACTGGAGAAAGTAATACAGGTAGCCAAGCTTCTGTATCAAGTCACTCTGCTGATCATCTGATTACAGAACAAAACAACCAGAATAATACAGAAACACTTGGTGAAAGCTTTGTGAATAACAAGAATGAACCAGCTTCTTGTGCTGCAAGTTCGTTTTCAAGTTAGGTCATCAAACATTGTTTCAGAAACTGCATCTATCCTCAGCATTTCATCTTTGAAGGTAAGGAAGGGGCCTTCCAATGAAAAACATTAGCATTAGTCATACTTCAGTACATTTATGATATTCTTTAACCGTTTTTACTAGCCTTTCTTGAGTTCATCGATATTCACTAATGCCTATAAGAAACCGAGTGAGGCCTCAAATTAGTAAGCACAAACTTACAATTCCGATTGAATATGAAAATATATTCGACATTTGAATGTGGCCGTAACTTGGATTTTTCAGGTTGTTAACCCCGTTTCTCCAGAAATGATGTGCTGAGGAAAAGATGCATTTGCTAAACAGGACAGAGAGTGAAGTGAGCATTGTGGTCTGAATCACATAATAAAAATAGATGAAGTTGGGATATAGAGCTTCCAATCTGGACAGAGACTCATAAATCGGGTGTAATGTAAATTTGTTTAATTTATAACCCCTATTATTAGAGCTGAATATAAAGTAAACTGTTCCTTCTGTCTGGAATGGATGGCTTGATTTTGGCTCTTTTTGAATGTTAATTTATCTACTCTCGCTCTATTTGTTATTGTGATGAAAAAGCCGCGGTTAACAAACGCGTGGTTGATAAACGGTGTTATGAAAATATAACACTAAACACATGAAAATTATTTTTTCGATTAAACATTTTTATTATCTATCGCATTTTAAATTGCATGTCTGAAATGTGTGAATTTTCACTATAACTTAACACAGTTGAACTTTGAAAAAATTATTAATAGCTTATGGTATGCTAATTATATGTAGCAGTGTAAGTGAAGTCACATTCACCGTCACCGACTGAATAATAATTAATATTGTAATTCATGAATTTAATTATATAATTCATATATTGCTCGGGAAAACAATATCATGGACTTCAAATTCTCAGGTAACCAATAAAGAACAATAACGTTCATTTCATCCTTAACAAATATCAACTTGTGTGAGGTAAAATATATGTTGCGTTGATTATTAAATCTAGTTTAATTTTATATCGGAAAGTCTTGCAAATCATTCAATTTATGATAAGTGGGTTTAATAAATTTTTATAAGATGATGGATAAATTTTTTAATTAAAAATAAAAATTCTTTAATTACTAATTAAGTGTTGGTTTGAGATTGCTTAAAATCATATTAAAATATTTTTAAAATTAAAATTATTTAAAATCTCTTGATAGACTCAAAAACGTTAACTCAGTATTTTATGATGATAATAATAATAATAATAAAAATAAAAATGATGACGGTGGTAGTTGTTGATGAAATATCTCATAAATTCTTCAGTAATGACAACAAAACAGAGCATTGATAACAAAATTGGTCATTTGGTCCTTTCCACCGATCTTCAAAATAAGTTTTTAAAAAACTTTACTACTATTATTATTATTATTATTTTTTTGTAACACAAAAGATCATTATTGCAAATTCAATAATGCATGCAGAGAACAAGAAAGTAGAAACATCACATTGATTATAAAATTTTAATTTTAATTTTAATTTTAATTTAATAAATGTTTTAAAGTTGTCAAGAAATATCCTGTGGGCATGCTTGTCTCTTAACAAATGGAAATCAGAATCCAATGATATAATATGGGCAATGGGCCCTTGTGTATTCTATACTCGAGCAACTAACAATTTTTTTTTTTTTTAAAAAAAAACAAGTAGTTATGAAATATTTTTTTTTTATTATTTTAATATATTTTAAGACGCGTAGATCTACTTTTTAAATAAAATTTGAGTCTTTTAAACTTTTTTAAATACAAAGTGTGTCTTAAAATGAAATTTACGTGACCATTTATCAAATTATATTTTAATTTTCTTTTAAAAAGGAAGAAAAAATAAAGTATTTGCATATATATATACACACACATTGCATTTTGCCATTTTTTAAAGAAACCTCTGGAAGCATCCTAAAACATATAATAATGGCATCTTAAAATATATTTTAAAATAATGAAGAAAATATAAGAAAATTTAGGTGCCTTTTTTTTAATCTGGTTCCTTACAATGGCATGGAACACATTAATACTTATTAAATCGTGCATATTTTTAAAAATACGTAATTTTAAGATACAAATAGTGTACGTTCACACTCCATATTTTTATTTCCATATAAATAAAAATGTTTTTCTCAATTCTCAGCTTGTTCTCGTTGTTTAAATTTCGCATATATAATTTTTTATATTGTAATTTATGATGTCGTAAAAATGAGTGATGATCCCTATTTATAGAAATAAATAATCCTTATTTAGAAAGAGACCATAATTTACATTCACATACATGCAAAGTGATTTTATTCAAAGTACACATGCCATTGCGAATTAAAGTTAAGTGATCATATGCTTTTAAATGTGTTTCCGGAGAGAGAGAATTTATTCCATGGAAGCTTGTTTTGTAGAAGCATTCATTTTCATATAATTTGTTGAATTATTGGATCAACTTAATTTCAATGGCAGATAACAAATCTGACACGTGCCAAAAAAAAATACAATAATGTTGGTGTCGTCTAATCTTAGCCATACATCATTAGCCACATGTCGCCACACAGATGAATCGTCACACAGATGAATTTTTCTCAATACGCCTCTTTAGTGAAATTACTACGAACAGTTGAGGTCCAATGGAATAATGACACATGTTATGGTATTGTTGAACATACAATATTAATAGACGGGAGATGTCATGATGATTTCCGAAGTTCGAAAACTTTCGAAAAAACTAGAACTTGACCCCTGACTGACGTCACTATGAGACCATCTTACTATAGGATCAGTCTAATCCGATCTAGACCTATTTCGGAGAGGATTTATCCCAAAATCCACATGAGAATATAATGCAAACATTCAGACCCCAACATCATTACTTTTAAGTACATGATGTCACAAACCACATATGAGATTAGTGGACTTTAATGACAATCCATTTATCTTAGCATGCATAATAACATGTGTAATCACACATAATACTATATCTCAACATGTATTGTTACTAGTGTACTTCATACAATCAAGAATAGTCCAACAATGGACAAATGTCAACTGGATGTTGAAATCTCCACATGCACAATGTTATATAAACCAATGAGATATTAGAGAAAGGGTTCCGCTTGTTAAAGAAAAGCATACTCAATTACTCAATTTAAATAAGCATTTGGCAAGCTTTCATCAAATTGGCGCCGTCTGTGGGGGTTAATGGGTATGTGCCGACTCTCATCGTGACTCATCGAAATGTTAAGATTATTAAGTAGCGTATACACCCTTATGGTGACTCGAACAAGAACATCAAGTCCTTATATGATTTCAGAGTCATCATATGATTCCACCAAACCAATTTGGCCCGACAGTACTAAAGTTGCACTCAAAAATCATATATGGACTAGATCTATAATTCGAGTCGTGATCAAGATAAATATCACTCAATATGCCACAATAAATCTCCGGATCTAATATAGTAAAAAAGGAGGACAAAAAACACACCTCCCTAAAGGCTCAATGACTGACACAAAAAAAAAAAAAAAAAAAAAAAAAAAAAAAAACTAACAAACAAACATTCACTAACATTAAAAAGTTAATGCAAAATATTACTATTTAATTTGTCCCTCTTAATAAATTGTTGGCAACATAATTTTCACAAGTGTTTTCCGGCAACAGTAATTATCCTCCACAGTCATAAGTCAGCAGTCACGTTTTTGTTTGGTGGAATAATGAGAGACCAGCGAAGCAAAGCAAGTGAGGTCAGCGGATAGTGACAAACAATCTAACGGTGGGCAAGCCATCGCCGGTATGTTATCGTCGATTCACGCGCCCACGCTCTTTTTCAAGGGAGTCGTCGGGGATAATAAGGCAAGCTTAGCGTAGAAACAAGGCCATTTATTCATTTTCCCACACACCGACAGTTTTTTTGTTTTTTTTTTTTTTTTTTGGGGGTTTGCGCGGCTCGTTTCTTCGCGCCCACTCACATGCCCCTCCTTACTTTTTTGATTGTAACATATTTTATGGTTTTATATAAACTCTTTAAAAATATATTAGAAATTAACAAAAATAGAGAAATAAATATTTTAAAAATTCTCAAACAGTACCTTCAGAGTTTTTACCCATGTTAAATGGTAATCTTATTTTTCTAGGAAATAAACACATCAAAATTATTGACCAAACCCATCTCATTATTTATTTTATTTTCTTGATATTTCATATACCCAATAAATTTTTTTAAACAAAAATTAGAGCCAAATAACAATAAAATTTTGTTACTTTTCTCATTCTTCATTTTCATCATCCTCATTCCTCAAGCCAACCAAATGCTCAATTTCTCTTGACACCAAATTATCCAAACATGCAAGCATGTTTCACTTCCTCAATTACAGTCATCAGTCATCACCTTCTTCAATACTAAATATGTTGCTCCCACACCAAAGCCTACCTCAGTATCCATTCGTTTTCCTAAAAAACAATCTATATGCGGATGCTCACAAAGAACCTATGATACATCTTTCTCTACCAAATAATATATTTTTTATCATATTTATTCGGCCGCAAGTAATTCTTAACTCGGAAAATTATCAGAATGTACCTTACCATTTCCTTAACTTTTGTTATCCCTTCTACAAGTGCTTGCCTGATTCAACATGAAATGGCAATCAAACCAGCTTTGAACAAATAAGGTTGGTTATTGCTATTGTTGATAAACTTGTTCATTCTCTATAAAGATAACAAAATGCCATAAAATTAATTTATATTTGTCTATGTGACTTTAAAGAGTATATTTTTGCCTTTATTTAAATAACACAAATCATAATTTAATAGATGTTGAATACATTGAATCCCAAAACCATACATTTAATAATTCTGAAAATTCGGGGTTACCTTAGGTTCTGACCCTATGCGGAAATAATCACAATTAATTAAGACAAGTCCTAATTAATGTGTTTATGAGAAATCAACTACCAACCACAATATCCAACAACAATAAAGTCCATAATATTAATTTAAAGCGAAATATAAATTGCAAAAAATAAACCAATCACACAAAATTCAACACAATAATTTTGATGATGAAGTGGAAAACTCTTCTGAGTAAAAAACCACTCCGGGTATAGGCTACCACCCGAATCCACTATATAGAGAAAAACTTACAGCGATGGCAAGACCTATGGTGGCAACTCCACCGACTCAAGTACCTCAATACTGCAAGAACTCAAGGCAACTCCTCAAGCCCGCGACCCACGGTTTTCTTCAGAACCTCTGAAGTCTCTGAGTAGATTTTATCACCAATGACGCCGGAACTCCGACTACCAAACTTCCTCCTAAAGATCTCTAAAGGATTGGAGAATTTGGGTTAAGTTGTGTTGAAGGTTTATCAAAGATTTGATTTCACCAAACAAATAGAAGACATGAGATTCAAAGAGTCTTCAAGGTGAAATCAAAGAGAGTTGAAAGCTTTGAGAGTATTTGGCTCAAGAGAAATATACTTCAACTAATGAGAATGGCGGCTAAGGGTTATATTTATAGGTAGGGTGAGAAACTAGGGTTTTGCAGGCCAAAAACGCGTTCAGATGCGACTGGCGTTCGAACGATTTATCGAACGCTTCACGAACGCGTGCCCACTGGAAAGACTCGTTCGAACGGCCATCGAACGCACAACGAACAGATGCTCTCTGGAATGATCTCGTTCGAACCCACCAAGAACGTGACTCGAACATTTGCTCTCTGGAATGCTCCCGTTCGAACCCAATAAAGAACGTGCCACTAACGCCACACGTTCGAACCCAAAAACGAACGCAGCACTAACACCAATCGTTCGAACACTGCAACAAACGCACCACGAACGCATGTCTGATGCACATCAGCCAGAATCCAGTCCAATTGCACAAAGATCTTCATGAAAGATTACAACTCAATTGAACTTGTTTTGTCACGGACACATGCCAATAAAAATGGAACTCACAATCTCCCCCTTTAGCATTCCGTGACAAAACACTACCTAAAACAAAGACTACGGTAATAGACCCAACAAAGCAAATAGTCAACTGTCAACCATCAAAACAGTGACTTATTACAAATGGACTCGATCTAACACCTAACAAAGTAGTCTTGAAAATAATGCCACCGCAGCAACATACCTTCTACCTGAAACATCCACAAACAAATATATACCGTGAAAAGCATTGGGATAATCAAGTAAAACATAAAACAAGTAAAAATCTCATGCATGTACATGTAGAAATCCCCCTCTCCCCCTTAATCTTAACTCCCCTTAAAACGGAGATATCTAAAGGATATTCTACGGCTTCCTCCTATATATTAAGGCTCTCCCCCTTAATATATTACTCTCCCCCTTTTTGCCACGAAATGACAAATGGTAAAAGAAACAAGAAAAATAACAGGAGAACAGGAGAAAACTCATGCAAGAGCATAAACAAACATGAATTACTCCCCCTTACTAACAGGCACGTAAAGTTAGCGAGATAAAACACGGGAAGCAAACCAAAACTCAGAAAGGTGCACAGGAAAGAACAAATTGGTATGCAATAACATGAAGCACACACAAGCACATACTGAGATAAAAAAATCCTGTCAAAAAACTGACTGAAACAACATTTCAAGCTGATACAATGATACCCAGTCAGTATTCAGCTGTTTATGACATGAAACAATATGCATCATTTTAAAAGTGGCTAAATACAACACTTATGCATATGACATAAACACCAAAGCATATAAGGCACTTGCGTGAAAAATAAAGTGCACAACAAATCAAGGCTTAAGACCTTATTTTATGAGCTGAACACAGCCAAAGAAATCCATATCTAAACAAACCAAGTCCACAAAATATGTGTTCAAACCCAGCACCACTAGGACCTGAAAATAAGCAACATTTGTTGCAAGCTATATTATTTACCCCAGAAATATCATGAGCTCATATTTAATAACTCTTTCGAGTGAAGGGTTTTTGCCCTTATCTTTTGAATTTGACCATTTTGGCTCTTTTGCACTTGAGTCTCAATTTTCTTTTTAAATTTATTTCTTTTTACTTTTGCAAAAGGGGATAGCAAGGTCAACTAGTCAAATGTCACACTATTGAGCAAACAGGATATGATAGAAAATATTGCTATTCCAAAAACTCATACATGCGACCAAGCCTTGACAAAATAAAAACGTGTATGTGAAGGTGCAAGCACATGATATACCAAAGGTTTTTATCACACACACTCATGTATATAGAGCATAAGAAAAATAAAAGCATATTATACATGCATAATCATACATCCTACATACCAGGATCACATGCACAAGCTTTACATGCTCCAACAAGCCCAATTTTTTTTTTTTTTTGTATTTTTCAGATTTTACAAAATAAAAATAAAGACACAAACAGACTTGAAAAATATTCAATGGTACGTGGAGTTGTACCGAGTGCAGATCATACTACCGTCCATTCGGAATCGGCTATGAAATTTATGTCCGGGTTTCCATCCTATATACCAAGGGACATATAACAAACACAAGACACACACACATCCATATGATGTGAAAACAAAATAAGCGTGCAAAAACATAAAACACACGCACACACACACATGCAATGTGAAGATAAAATGCATCTTTCAAGTAGAGTTACACAGAAGTGTACTCTCATAATGTCTATCAGGACACGCAGAGGAAGATGGGAATTCATCTTGCTTCCTCACCCAAACCTTTCTAGAAACCTCATCCACTTGAGAATTCATAGTCAACAAATTAAGTTTCTCACTAAGAAATTTTGTCTGTTTAGTTAGTGCAGAAACTTAAGAAGCTAGATTTGAAGAGTCAAATCTATGTGACACACTTTTAGGTCTTTTCTGTTGCTTGTGCAACATGAAGCACTTAGGCCTAATATGTCCAGCCTTGCCACAGTGGTGGCACACAGGCACAAACCTCGGATGAGAGCGAGGTTTACCCACAACACCTCTAAATTGAGGTTGGGAAACATGACGAGGAACAACAGGAGGAGTAACATGACTACACACAACAAATTTCTTACATAAGTCACGTTTAGCTGCGACAGACACAGCTTTGGAAGAATAAGCCTTATTAAAGTTAGGCTCAGAAATAATACCTAACATATGGTCCACCTTTTTATTTCCACTAGAAAATGCGAACAATTGGGTTCTAGCATCTTCAAGTTCGGTCTCTAATATTTGGACTCTATTAACTAGGCCTTTGTTCCTCTCCTCTAGGTCATCAACCATCAAAAGACTTTTTTCAAGGTTGGCTTGAGCCTCATTCTTTTCAAGCTCAGCAGCTTTCAGCCTTTTATTGACCTCTATATTAGTCTTCTTAATAGCTAAACTCTCATTAAACAGTTCAACATAGGCTACCTGAAGACTTTCCTCATCTACAGACTCATCAAGAGAGACTTCTGAATCAGCATCATTAATAACAATCTCTCTCTCACCAGTCACACTGGCAGTAAAGGCCAAATAATTGCCTTTAGGAGAATCATCACCTTCAGAATCACTAAGTGATGCTGCTAAAGCTTTCTTGCCTTTAGCCCTAAGGTATGTGGGACACTCAGATCTAACATGCCCATATCCTTCACATTCATAGCACTAGGCACCACATAATCTACTATCATTATCCTCTCCAGACTCACTCCTGCTATGCCTACTCTCTCTAGGCTCATCCTCCATATCCCTACTACTGTTATGGCCATTCTTCTCCAGCTTAAGGAATTTCCTAAACTTCTTTGCAACAAGGCCAAATCATGATCCGTGAGGGTATCCTCATTACTAGACGAACCATGAACAACTTCCTTCGCGATCTTCATCGCTATATTTTTGGGTTTTAGATGCCCATGAAGTTTCTGCTCATAAACCTGCAGTTTTCCTACAATGTCTTCTAAATTAAGCTGATCAAGGTCAATTTCTTTCCTCGATGGCGGTGATTTTGGGTAGGAACTTATCAGGCAGGGATCTAAGGATTTTCCTAACAATCCTGTGGTATGAATAGTCTCACTTAGGTTAAAGCTTGAGTTAACAATGTCGTTAATCTCAGCATAAAATTGATCAAATGTATCATCATCCTTCATTCTAGCGACCTCAAACCTAGTAGCAAGATCCTGGAGTCTATTATTTTTAACAGACAATGTGCCCTCATGCACAGTCTACAGGATGTCCCAAGCATCCTTGGCTATCTCACACATTGAGATTCTCCTAAACTCAGCAGAACAAACAGCACCATGTATGGCATTAACAGCCTTGCTGTTCCTATTGCTAGCATCAAATTCGTCATTGGTCCAAGTCAATTTATCTTTAGGGGAAGAGACCCCATCATGCGAACGGGAGGTTTCCACCCGTGTTCAACAGTCATCCAGACTCTCTCATCTAAGGACTTAAGGAACGCCTTCATGCGAACCTTCCAATGTAAATATTTCGTGCCATCAAAAAATGGCGGACAATTTAAGGGTTGACTACGCTTCATAGCTAATGGGTCAATGACCGAGTTCATGCTCTGATACCAATTGAAAATTCGGGGTTACCCTAGGTTCTGACCCTATGCGGAAATAATCACAATTAATTAAGACAAGTCATAATTAATGTGTCTATGGGAAATCAACTACCAACCAAAATATCCAACAACAATAAAGTCCACAATATTAATTTAAAGTGAAATATAAATTGCAGAAAATAAACCAATCACACAAAATTCAACACAATAATTTTGGTGACGAAGTGGAAAACTCTTCCGAGTAAAAAATCACTCCAGGTATAGACTACCACCCGAATCCACTATATAGAGAAAAACTTACAGCGATGGTCAAGACCTATTGTGGCAACTCCACCGACTTAAGTGCCTCAATACTGCAAGAACTCAAGGCAACTCCTCAAGCCCGCGACCCACGGTTTTCTTCAGAACCTCTGAAGTCTCTGAGTAGATTTTATCACCAATGACGCCGGAACTCCGACTACCAAACTTCCTCCTAAAGATCTCTAAAGGATTAGGGAATTTGGGTTAAGCTGTGTTGAAGGTTTATCAAAGATTTGATTTCACCAAACAAATATAAGACATGAGATTCAAAGAGTCTTCAAGGTGAAATCAAAGAGAGTGAAAGCTTGAGAGTATTTGGCTCAAGAGAAATATACTTCAACTAATGAGAATGGCAGCTAAGGGTTATATTTATAGGTATGATGAGAAACTAGGGTTTTGCAGGCCAAAAACGCGTTCAGATGCGACTGGCGTTCGAACGGTTTATCGAACGCTTCACGAACGCGTGCCCACTGGAAAGACTCGTTCGAACGACCATCGAACGCACAATGAACGGATGCTCTCTGGAATGATCTCGTTCGAACCCACCAAGAACGTGACTCGAACGTTTGCTCTCTGGAATGCTCCCGTTCGAACCCAATAAAGAACGTGCCACTAACGCCACACGTTCGAACTCAAAAATGAACGCAGCACTAACGCCAATCGTTCGAACACTGCAACGAACGCACTACGAACGCATGTCTGATGCACAACAGCCAGAAACCAGTCCAATTGCACAAAGATCTTCATGAAAGATTACAACTCAATTGAACTTGTTTTGTCACGGACACATGCCAATAAAAATGGAACTCACAAATTCACTGAATGCATTGAACCAAATAATTCACAAAACATATTTTCCTGAGAATGGCTCAAAACATGAGCAAAATGAGGATAAAACTTGGAATGTCTCAGAATTATGTTAGTATATTATTTAGAAAATTTGATTTTCAAATCTAGATTCCAAAAATGAGAAAAAAACTATTGATCATCATTCAATATGGATGACATTAGGGAGAGATGGAGATGAGATCGACATTTCTGTGATCATTCTCGATAATTTTCAAATGTCTTTATCTTTTCTCATTTTCTCGTAATTATTTTAGAGGAGATGATGAAGATCCCTAAATAATAAAAGAGATTTTCGAGGGGTATCGATTCATGAATAACATATAATTTTATCTTATAATTTAAAAACATATGTGTTAAACCATTACATTAAATGACAATGATCGATGAGAAAAGAGGGGAGACGATCGATATCCCTATAGCCATTCTCGATAATCTTCATATGTCTATGTTTCCTTACGATTCCCTTTAAATTATTTCAGGAGAGATGATGTGGATCTTCAAATAATAAAATGGAATTTCGAGGGGTCTCAATTTATGAATAATAAATAATTTTATCTTAAAATTTAAAAACATATGTGTTAAAAACCATTACATATATGGCAATGATCGAGAGAAAATAGGGGAGACGATCGATATCCCTATAGCCATCCTCTATAATCTTCATATGTCTATGTTTCCTTACTGTTCCCTTTAAATTATTTCAGGAGAGATGATGTGGATCTTCAAATAATAAAAAAGAATTTTGAGGGGTCTCAATTCATGAATAATAAATAATTTTTTCTTAAAATTTAAAAACATATATGTTAAACCATTACATTAGATGGCAATGATCGAGAGAAAAGAGGGGAGACGATCGATATCCCTATAGCCATCCTCTATAATCTTCATATGTCTATGTTTCCTCACTGTTCCCTTTAAATTATTTCAGGAGAGATGATGATGTCTGGAATCTCAATAAAAGAGAATTTTGAGGGATCTCAATTCATGAATAATAAATAATTTTATCTTAAAATTTAAAAACATATATGTTAAAAAATTACATTATCCAAAAATAATATCTTAAAATTTAAAAACATATATGTTAAATCATTACATTATCCAAAAATAATCACATATATTCATAAAATTAAAAATATCTATTACATAAAGTTATCAATTCAATTTTTTTTTTGTATTTTTTCTTAAACCATTACTTAATAAAAATGAGAGATTCCTTATTAGAAAGTGATTTTACACACACATTTATTTATATTTGTATAAATATTAAGAAATTTTTTTTGCATTTATATAAATTATAAAAAATAAATTAAATCTATTTATTGACAATATTAAAATTTAAATGAGTAACATGTATGTTTTTAAAGTATATTTATTTTATTAATGTCATCCCTAACGATCACCTCACCTAATTTACTAATAATATTTGCAGAGAGTTTCGGAAAGTCAAAGTCATGGCTTAGCCCTAAGCCGAAGCTAAGAGCTTGAAAGCCGTAACATTTAGGGTTTGGGAATCACAATCACAGAAAAATGACAGCAAACCAGTAGACGCGTGGGTCCCACCACTCCCAAAAGTCCTCCTCTCTCTCTAACTCCAATAACAATAAGTGCTTCTTTCTTTTCTCTGTGTGTTCTCCTTTCTTTGTAGTTTGTTTGTTCCTTCCATTCACTTCCCCACTCGCGTCTCTCTTCTCTAATTCTAATTTCTAAGCCTTCAGATACAAATCCCCCAGAAGCAGAAGCTAAAGCTAAAATCCCAAATACAAACCCCCAGCTCTGACATTTTCCTTATTCTTTGAGCGCCATGGATAATCCTCAAATCTATGGCCTCGCCATCTTCTTTCTACAACTACTACTACTACTACCAGTACTCGTTCCCTCCTCCATCACCGCCGCCGCCGCCGCAGATTGCCTCACAAAACGACGTCGTCTTCTTCGTCCTCACAGCCTCAAATTAACTCCAACTCAGTTATCGTCGCGCTTCTCGACTCGCATTACACTGAACTAGCCGAGCTCGTTGAAAAGGCTCTCTTGTTACAAACCCTCGAAGAAGCCGTCGGCAAACACAACATTACCATTTTTGCCCCAAGAACCAAGCTCTCGAGCGGAACTCGACCCGGAGTTCAAACGCTTCTTACTCGAACCCGGTAATCTCAAGTCTCTTCAAACACTCGTCCTGTTTCCACATTCTCCCCAGGCGAATCGGATCCCGCGACTGGCCCGACGAGAAATCCGGCTGCAGAAAACACAACACTCTCTGGAATGATTTCGTCCACTTGGCCAGCAAGAGCAGTGATAAAAAAGTCATCGATTCGGCTGAGATTACCCGACCCGAGGATATAACCCGACCCGATGGAATTATCCACGGAATTGAGCGGCTGTTAATCCCTCGATCAGTGCAAGAAGACTTCAATCGCAGGAGGAATCTCCGATCGATATCCTCCGTGCTCCCGCAAGCCGCGCCTGAGGTGGATCCCAGGACTCATCGGTCGAAGAAACCTGCGGCTCCGGTTCCTGCCGGTCCTTCCTATCTACGATGCGATGGCTCCCGGTCCATATCTCGCCCCCGCTCCCGCCCCAGGACCCGGCGGAGCACACCGTCATTTCAACGGAGAGAGGCAGGTGAAGGATTTCATTCACACGCTGTTACATTATTGCGGGTACAACGAAATGGCGGATATTCTCGTTAACTTAACATCATTAGCGACGGAAATGGGCCGTTTGGTATCCGAGGGCTACGTTTTGACAGTGCTGGCGCCGAACGACGAGGCGATGGCGAAGCTGACGACGGACCAGTTGAGTGAACCGGGGGCGCCGGAGCAGATCATTTATTACCACATTATCCCGGAGTATCAAACGGAGGAGAGTATGTATAACTCCGTTAGGAGATTTGGGAAAGTGAAGTATGATACGTTAAGGTTGCCGCATAAAGTAACGGCGCAAGAGGCCGATGGTTCGGTGAAATTCAGGTCGGGTGACAGGCGGCTTATTTGTTTGACCCGGATATTTATACTGATGGTAGGATTTCGGTTCAAGGAATTGATGGGGTTATGTTCCCGGAGGAAGATGCTCCAACTGATAAGAAACCGGCCGCCGTTAAAGTTGTCGCCAAGCCCAGAAGAGGTAATGATGATTTATTTATTTATTTGGTTGATTAATCGAGTAAAATTCATTGACATTGGCTAAAATGCGGTAATTAATTGATTACATTAATTGTAGATAACAATTATTACAATTATTACACCGGTAATTGGGAAATCCGAATATGACAAAATTACAATTATAATTATTATCCTCGGAGCAGACCTTAACGGCAGACCCTGAAGCGGAGGCAGGGACTGATGAGCAGAGGCAGATGGCAGAGGCCTGAAGGCAGAGGCTGACAGCAGAGGCTGAGGCGAAAGCATATGCTGATGCTGAGGCAGAGGCTGTTGGCAGATGCTGAGTCAGGCAGAGGCAGGCGATGAGCTGAGGCAGAGGCTGTTGGCAGATGCTGATGCTGAGGCAGATGCTGTTGGCAGATGCTGAGTCAGGCAGAAGGCAGAAGCTGAAGCTGAGGCAGAGGCTGTTGGCAGATGCTGATGCTGAGGCAGAGGCTGTTGGCAGATGCTGAATCAATCAGAACTTTCCCGAGGCTTGTTGTAAAAACAATATCCTTAAAACAAATTCGTCCCCTACCGTAGGTGCAGTAGAACGTGAGACGATTGTTTCCCAGGATACAACGGAAACGTACGAGAAAGGACACCACCAGACTCGTATCCAACGAACCACAAAGTGTTTGAACTCTCCTTTTAACAAAACAAAGAAAATGATCTTTCGTGTGTGTGCTATGTCTTTCTCTATTTTCTATTCCATATCTTGAAAACAAGAACTGATGTTGTTTATATAGGAAAAGAAAAACACATCTCAATTAATAGAAATTAACTTGCCAATTAAATTTCATAATGGGAGATGTTACACATTGTTGTAACCACTAAGCTAATTAAATTAGCACTAATGGAAATTAAACTATATAACCACAAAGCTAATTAGATTATCACTTATGGAGATTAAACTGTGTAACCACCAAGCTAATTAAATTAGCTGTTATGGAATTACAAAAGGCTTGAAAATTGTGAACTTTGAGCAACAATTTCTCATTCACCCAAGCACCATTTTAAGCATATGAATACCATTTCGAAGTACTCACGGAGGAGTATCCGAATCATTCAATAACAACCACTAACACGAAGTGGACCATGCTTAAAATTGAGCCTCAAAATGCTTATAAATAAGCATTTTTCCAACCATCCCCCACATGAATGAAATTGGCGAAAAACGTCGAATAAAATTATTTTTATAAAACATTTTATTTTGACCTAGAAGAGTTCAACGGTTCAACACCTGCATAGGATAGGTAGGCCACAGCCTTTGAACCTTCCATTGTGAAAATATATCTCATTACTGGCTGACAGTTGACGCGATGTCATTGAACTGTACTGCCGTTCATGTAATTGGAGAACACATATCACACAGATATTTTACCTACACATTTGAGTTCTCATTATTATGTTCATTTTGGCCATGAACATCTACCTGGTTCTGCAAGAGTTTCTAAAATTGTGCCCCGTACAATTCCCTTTGAAGCGGCCCCACTTCTCTCTCTCATAGGTGATTTCTTATTTAAGAGTATCTCGTAATACTCTGCTCGGATTCCCGACGCATAAGAATCATTAAAAGCTTTTGCTTAACCTCTATCCATACGAGCATCACTGTTTCATTTCATCATAGGAATGGACTAGAGGGTAACCCCCACAGTGATCCAATTATGTCTTTTACGAGTAGGTTGTCCCAATTGAACCTAGATCTTGGGATCTCCAGTCAACAAGGTTGGGTTTTCCTTCGTAATAAACATTTATCTAATGGGCTTCAGTCCCATTCCCCTCGATGATTTCACAACTAACTCTCTATTTAACCCTTTGGTTAGCGGATCCGCAATGTTATCCTTTGACTTTACATAGTCAATCGAAATAACTCCAGTAGAGAGTAATTGTCTAACGGTATTGTGTCTACGATGAATATGTCTAGACTTACCATTATACATATTGTTATGTGCCCTTCCTTCCAATTGCAGATTGACTATCGCAATGAATGCAAATTGCTGGCACTGGCTTAGGCCAACTTGGAATATCCTCTAGAAAATTTCGAAGCCATTCTGCTTCTTCCCGCACACTTGTCTAATGCAATGAATTCTGATTCCATTGTAGATCTGGCTATCACAGTCTGTTTGGAGGATTTCCATGATATAGCTGCACCTGCTAGTGTAAACACATAACCACTAGTAGACTTTGAGTCTTTCATGTCAGATATCCAATTAGCATCACTGTATCCTTCGACTACAGCTGGATATCTATGATAGTGCAACCCATAATTATGAGTAAAACGTAAGTACCTAAGTACTCTCACTATTGCTTTCCAGTGATCAACCCCTGGATTACTCGTATATCTGCTGAGCTTGTTTACTGTACAGGCTATATCAGGCATTGTACAACTCGATAGATACATCAAACTCCCGATCACTCTAGAGTATTCTACTTGAGATATACCATCTCCCCTATTCTTTGATAGGAATAAACTCACATCTAAGGGAGTTCTAGCCACAGCTGAATCATCATTGTTGAATTTACCAAGAATTTTGTCCACATAGTGCGACTGATCAAGAATAAGTCCATCTGGACTTCTCGAGATCTTTATTCCCAGAATGACATCTGCAAGACCCATGTCATTCATGTCAAACTTGGATTTCAGCATATTCTTGGTAGATTTCACCATTTTGACATTACTCCCGACAATCAGTATGTCATCAACGTAGAGACATAAAATGACATAGCCAACTTCTGTCTCTCTGACATAAATGCATTTATCACATTCATTGATTTTGAAACCATTTGCCAACATGGTGTCATCAAACTTTTTATGCCACTGTTTCGGGGCTTGTTTCAATCCATACAAGGATTTAGCTAACTTACAGACTTTCTTTTCTTGTCCTGGAGCTATAAAGCCTTCAGGTTGTTCCATGTAGATTTCTTCATCTAAATCTCCATTCAGAAAGGCTGTTTTCACATCCATCTGTTTTCAGGAGAATAAGTATCAAAGTAATCAAGACCTTCACGTTGTCTATAACCTTTAATTACAAGTCTTGCTTTGTACTTGTCAATTGATCCATCTGCCTTTATTTTCCTTTTGAAAATCCACTTGGACCCTAAAGGTTTACATCCTGGAGGAAGATTCACTAACTCCCAGGTGTGATTTTGTAAGATGGATTCAATTTCACTATTGATGGCATCTTTCCACAAGGCACCATCAGCTGACCTTACAACTTCGTTATAGCTTTGAGGATCATTCTCTAGCAAAAATGTCATAAAATCTGGACCAAATGATTTTTCCGTTCTAGCTCTTTTGCTACGTCTTAGTTCAGGTTCAACAACTTGTTGATCCTCTGGAACATTAATTTGTTCTCGGTCCTGACTATCTTCAATGATAGTCTCATGTGCCCGTTTGTGCACATCTGAATTCGAATTAGTTTTACAAGGAAAAACGTATTCGAAAAAGGATGCATTCCTCGATTCCATTATCGTATTCTTGTGAATATCTGGTACATTAGACTCATGCACAAGAAATCGATAAGCATTACTGTTATGTGCATATCCTATGAAAATGCAATCAACAGTTTTTGGTCCTATCTTCACCTTTTTAGGTGGAGGAATGACTACCTTGGCAAGACACCCCCACACTCGTAGGAATTTATAGGAAGATACTCTTCCTTTCCACCTTTCATAAGGAGTTTTCCCTGCTTCTTTCCGTGGTACCTTATTTAAAAGGTAATTAGCTGATAAGACAGCTTCTCCCCACATAGTCTGAGGTAAGCTAGAACTGATTAACATAGCGTTCATCATCTCTTTCAAGGTACGATTCTTACGTTCCGCAATCCCATTGGATTGAGGCGAATAAGGAGCTGTGGTTTGATGTATGATTCCATTTTGTTCACAAAGTGATTCAAAAGGGAAAACATACTCACCACCACGATAACTTCTTAACTCCTTAATTCTTTTATTTAGTTGGTTCTCAACTTCATTCTTATAGAGAACAAATTTCTCTATAACTTCGTCCTTGCTTTTCATTAAATACACATAGCAAAATCTTGTGCAATCATCAATAAAGGTAATAAAATATTTATTACCGCCTCTCGATTGTATTGAATTAAAATCACATACATCGGTATGAATTAGATCAAGTGGTTCAGAGTTTCTTTCAATACTATGAAAAGATGATCTTGTTAGTTTTGCCTCAACACAAGTATCACACTTATGTTTGTTATCAATTTTAAAATTGGGAATATGATTCATGTTAATTAACTTTCGCAATGAATTAAAATTAACATGTCCTAATCTACCATGCCAAAGATTAGAATACTCAACAATATAAGCAGAAACTAGCTTTATTGATATTTTTGGGTTTAACAACCATTACATTGAGCTTAAAAAGCTCATCAGTTACATACCATTTTCCCACATACATCCCATTTTTAGTCAAAACTACTTTATCAGACTCGAACACCATCCGGAATCCATGCTTGTTCAGAAGCGATTCAGACACAAGATTCTTCCGTATTTCAGGTACATACAGAACATTGTTCAGAGCCAACTCTTTCCCAGAGGTCATCTTCAGAATCACCTTTCCTTGACCTTCTATCTCAGATGTTGCTGAATTTCCCATGTATATCTTTTCCCCATTTTCAGCAGGCTCAAATGAAGAAAACATGCTCTTGTCCGAGCATACATGTCGAGTGGCACCAGTATCAATCCACCACTCTCTTGGGTTAGAACCCACCAGATTCACCTCAGAAACCACAGCAGAAAGGTTAATGTCTGAAACATCTTGAGTCATGTTTTCTAGCACATTAGCCTCTTGTTTCTTTTTCTTCTTCGGCAGTCTGCACTCAGAAGACTTGTGACCCATTTTGTCACAGCTGAAGCATTTTCCTTGAAATTTTGATTTCTTGGAAACTCCTCCTTTAGGGCCCATTTTTGACCCTTTGTTCTTGAGGTTCTTGTTCTTATGGCCATGTTCGACAACATTTGCTTTGGCCTCATGAGTCATTCCTCTCTTTTCAGAAACTCGGTTATCTTCCTCAATTCTTAGCTTCTTAAGAACCAAGTCTTCAATGCTCATTTCTTTTCGCTTATGCTTTAAATAATTCTTGAAATCTTTCCAACCAGGTGGTAGTTTCTCAATTATCGAGGCTACTTGGAAGGTTTCACTTAAACTCATCCCCTCAGCATGAATTTCTGCTAGAATAATCTGCAGTTCTTGTACTTGGCTTATCACAGTTTTGGAATCAATCATTTTAAACTCTAGGAAACGGCCTACGACAAATTTCTTAGTACCGGCATCCTCAGTTTTATATTTTCGATCTAAAGATTCCAAAAGCCCTTTAGCTGTTTTCATTCCAGCGTACACACTGTACAAGGAATCACATAGCCCATTCAGCACATAATTCCGACATAGGAATTCAGAATGTTTCCAAGCTTCAATTGGCACTGATGACTTGGATATCAATCTCACCCTCTTTGGGTACATGAGCATCTTCCTTTAGAAACCTCGCAAGGTTCAACGTGGTCAGGTAGAAGAACATTTTCTGTTGCCACCTTTTGAAATTCTGACCACTGAATTTTTCAGGTTTTTCCGCAGCAGGATTGACATGGCTCACATGTCCAACAGGTTGTCTAGCCATTGAGGCAGAAACACCTTGGCCAGCCACAACGGCTGCCATATTAAGCCCAGAGGCTGATGCAAGTTGGCCAGCCGAAGGGGCTGCCACTGCACTTTGGTCAGCCACGGGGGCTGCCACAACATTCTGGCCAGCCGAAGAGGCTGCCATATTCGGATCTACTGTGTTTGGACTGATTTCCATATCCACAGAGTCTCGATTTTGTTTTAAGACTGTAGATAACAATTATTACAATTATTACACGGTAATTGGGAAATCCGAATATGACAAAATTACAATTATAATTATTATCCTCGGAGCAGACCCTAACGGCAGACCCTGAAAGCGGAGGAAGGGACTGATGATAAGAGTACCTTCCTATAAATTCCTACGAGTGTGGGGGTGTCTTGCCAAGGTAGTCATTCCTCCACCTAAAAAGGTGAAGATATGACCAAAACTTGTTGATCCTCTGGAACATTAATTTGTTCTCGGTCCTGACTATCTTCAATGATAGTCTCATGTGCCCTTTTGTGCACATTTGAATTCGAATTAGTTTTACAAGGAAAAACGTATTCGAAAAAAGATGCATTCCTCGATTCCATTATCGTATTCTTGTGAATATCTGGTACATTAGACTCATGCACAAGAAATCGATAAGCATTACTGTTATGTGCATATCCTATGAAAATGCAATCAACAGTTTTTGGTCATATCTTCACCTTTTTAGGTGGAGGAATGACTACCTTGGCAAGACACCCCCACACTCGTAGGAATTTATAGGAAGGTACTCTTCCTTTCCACATTTCATAAGAAGTTTTCCTGCTTCTTTCCTTCCGTGGTACCTTATTTAAAAGGTAATTAGCTGATAAGACAGCTTCTCCCCACTAATCTGAGGTAAGCCAGAGCTGATTAACATAGCGTTCATCATCTCTTTCAAGGTACGATTCTTACGTTCCGCAATCCCATTGGATTGAGGCGAATAAGGAGCTGTGGTTTGATGTATGATTCCATTTTGTTCACAAAGTGATTCAAAAGGGAAAACATACTCACCACCACGATAACTTCTTAACTCCTTAATTCTTTTATTCAGTTGGTTCTCAACTTCATTCTTATAGAGAACAAATTTCTCTATAACTTCGTCCTTGCTTTTCATTAAATACACATAGCAAAATCTTGTGCATCATCAATAAAGGTAATAAAATATTTATTACCGCCTCTCGATTGTATTGAATTAAAATCACATACATCGGTATGAATTAGATCAAGTGGTTCAGAGTTTCTTTCAATACTATGAAAATATGATCTTGTTAGTTTTGCCTCAACACAAGTATCACACTTATGTTTGTTATCAATTTTAAAATTGGGAATATGATTCATGTTAATTAACTTTCGCAATGAATTAAAATTAACATGTCCTAATCTACCATGCCAAAGATTAGAATACTCAACAATATAATCAGAAGAACTAGCTTTATTGATATTTTTGGGTTTAACAACCATTACATTGAGCTTAAAAAGCCCATCAGTTACATACCCTTTTCCCACATACATCCCATTTTTAGTCAAAACTACTTTATCAGACTCGAACACCATCCGGAATCCATGCTTGTTCAGAAGCGATTCAGACACAAGATTCTTCCGTATTTCAGGTACATACAGAACATTGTTCAGAGCCAACTCTTTCCCAGAGGTCATCTTCAGAATCACCTTTCCTTGACCTTCTATCTCAGATCGATGTTGCTGAATTTCCCATGTATATCTTTTCCCCATTTTCAGCAGGCTCAAATGAAGAAAACATGCTCTTGTCCGAGCATACATGTCGAGTGGCACCAGTATCAATCCACCACTCTCTTGGGTTAGAACCCACCAGATTCACCTCAGAAACCACAGCAGAAAGGTTAATGTCTGAAACATATTGAGTCATGTTTTCTAGCACATTAGCTTCTTGTTTCTTTTTTTTCTTCTTCGGCAGTCTGCACTCAGAAGACTTGTGACCCATTTTGTCACAGTTGAAGCATTTTCCTTGAAATTTTGATTTCTTGGAAACTCCTCCTTTAAGTCCCATCTTTGACCATTTATTCTTGAGGTTCTTGTTCTTATGGCCATGTTCGACAACATTTGCTTTGGCCTCATGAGTCATACCTCTCTTTTCAGAAACTCGATTATCTTCCTCAATTCTTAGCTTAAGAACCAAGTCTTCAATGCTCATTTCTTTTCGCTTATGCTTTAAATAATTCTTGAAATCTTTCCAACAGGTGGTAGTTTTTCTCAATTATCGAGGCTACTTGGAAGGTTTCACTTAAACTCATCCCCTCAGCATGAATTTCTGCTAGAATAATCTGCAGTTCTTGTACTTGGCTTATCACAGTTTTGGAATCAATCATTTTAAACTCTAGGAAACGGCCTACGACAAATTTCTTAGTACCGGCATCCTCAGTTTTATATTTTCGATCTAAAGATTCCCAAAGCCCTTTAGCTATTTTCATTCCAGCGTACACACTGTACAAGGAATCACTTAGCCCATTCAGCACATAATTCCGACATAGGAATTCAGAATGTTTCCAAGCTTCAATGGCACTGATGACTTGGATATCAATCTCACCCTCTTTGGGTACATGAGCATCTTCCTTTAGAAACCTCGCAAGGTTCAACGTGGTCAGGTAGAAGAACATTTTCTGTTGCCACCTTTTGAAATTCTGACCACTGAATTTTTCAGGTTTTTCCGCAGCAGGATTGACATGGCTCACATGTCCAACAGGTTGTCTAGCCATTGAGGCAGAAACACCTTGGCCAGCCACAACGGCTGCCATATTAAGCCCAGAGGCTGATGCAAGTTGGCCAGCCGAAGGGGCTGCCACTGCACATTGGTCAGCCACGGGGGCTGCCACAACATTCTGGCCAGCCGAAGATGCTGCCATATTTGGATCTACTGTGTTTGGACTGATTTCCATATCCACAGAGTCTCGAATTTGTTTTAAGACTGTATACAACAAGACTGTAGATGATAATTATTACAATTATTACACGGTAATTGGGAAATCCGAATATGACAAAAAAATTATAATTATTATCCTCGGGGCAGACCCTAACGGCAGACCCTGAAAGCGGAGGCAGAGACTGATGAGCAGAGGCAGAGGCAGATGGCAGAGGCTGAAGGTAGAGGCTGACAGCAGATGCTGAGGCTGAAAGCAGAGGCTGATGGCAGAGGCTGACAGCAGAGGCTGATGGCAGAGGCTGACAGCAGAGGCTGATGGCAGAGGCAGAGGCTGACAGCAGAGGTTGATGGCAGAGGCTGACATTAGAGGCAGAAGCTGAAGCTGAGGCAGATGCTGTTGGCAGGCTGAGGTAGGAGCTGAAGCTGAGGCAGATGCTGTTGGCAGGCAGAGGCAGAAGCTGAAGCTGAGGCAGAGGCTGTTGGCAGGCAGAGGCAGAAGCTGAAGCTGAGGCAGAGGCTGTTGGCAGGCAGAGGCAGAAGCTGAAGCTGAGGCAGAGGCTGTTGGCAGGCAGAGGCAGAAGCTGAAGCTGATGCAAATCAGAACTTTCCCGAGGCTTGTTGTAAAACAACAATATCCTTAAAACAAAATTCGTCCCCTACCGTAGGTGCAGTAGAACGTGAGACGATTGTTTCCCAGGATACAACGGAAACGTACGAGAAAGGGCACCACCAGACTCGTATCCAACGAACCACAAAGTGTTTGAACTCTCCTTTTAACAAAACAAAGAAAATGATCTTTCGTGTGTGTGCTATGTCTTTCTCTATTTTCTATTTCATTCTCTGATTTGAAAACAAGAACTGATGTTGTTTATATAGGAAAAAAAAACACATCTCAATTAATAGAAATTAACTTGCCAATTAAATTTCATAATGGGAGATGTTACACATTGTTGTAACCACTAAGCTAATTAAATTAGCACTAATGGAAATTAAACTATGTAACCACCAAGCTAATTAAATTAGCACTTATGGAGATTAAACTTTGTAACCACCAAGCTAATTAAATTAGCTGTTATGGAATTACAAAAGGCTTGAAAATTGTGAACTTTGAGCAACAATTTCTCATTCACCCAAGCACCATTTTAAGCATATGAATATACCATTTCGAAGTACTCACGGAGGAGTATCCGAATCATAACAACCACTAACAGGAAGTAGACCATGCTTAAAATTGAGCCTCAAAATGCTTATAAATAAGCATTTTTCCAACAATCCCCCACATGAATGAAATTGGCGAAAAACGTCGAATAAAATTATTTTTATAAAACATTTTATTTTGACCTAGAAGAGTTCAACGGTTCAACACCTGCATAGGATAGGTAGGTAGGGGTGTCAAAACGAATAAACGAATCGAATTCGTGACGAATTCTAAACGAATCGAATCGTAATGCACTAAATTCAAATTCGATTCGTTTATTAAACGAATCCTGATATTAGGATTCGGATTCGATTCGTTTAATAAACGAATATTCGTATTCGATTCGTTTATTCGTTTACATAAATCAAATGAATCGAATCGAATTTATTATCCGTTTACTATTCGTATCCAATTCGTTTATTATTCGCATTCGATTCCTTTATTATTCGCATCGATTCGTTTATTCGATTCGTATTCGTTTAATAATCGAATATTCGTATTCGATTCGTTTAATAAAAATAAAATTCAAAATCTAAGCATCCATTCATCGATTCAGACTCATCCTTCCAGGTATATTCGAATATCCAATTAATTCTGAATTACTACTGTCCCTCAGCTTCCTGCTCAACCAGCTGAAAATAGAGGCAGCCTTATGAGTAATCAGATGAATTCATTGAGCAAGAGAATAATGCACATAAATAAAATCATAACTAACATTTCTCATTGATTCATTCTTGGTTTTCAGATCCCATCAAACAACAATGAAGCCATCAATTGAAATTGAAATTACAACATCTTAAATACCAACAAACCAATAAGATTTCTCTTTCTCTTTCTCCTACCTCCAACTTATCTACTTGTTCAACATTATCAATCTTCAAAATCCAGTAATGTTTCTAGCTCCAGCCACTGGTTTCTTTGCGAAATAAGAGATGGGTACCCATGTTGATACTACCAATATCGCCACCCCCTTACATCTGAACCTTCCACCTGCGCCGGAACCGCAACTGGCACAACAGAACCATGCACAAGCACCTGAAAAGAACCATAATTGGCAGCAACACAGCCATTTCCACAGGCGCTTTCACTCTGCTGTGGTGGTAAAATAATCAGAACCCATAATCTTGTTCAGCCTCTCTCTCAATCCCGCATCTAGAAAAACAAAAAACCCAACATGAACAGTCAATTAAATCAACAATACTGATAAAAACCCATCAAACCTAAAGAAACAAATCAAAATGTAGAAAATTTGACAAGTAACATTAGCATTGGAGTCTATGGGCTGTTCCGAGTTTGAAAGCCAGAGATTAGCGTGCTCAATAAAACACTGCAGCGAATTGAAGCCAGAGATTAGCGTGCCAGAGATTAGTTATATGATCTGATATTTGAGAGAGTTTTAGCCTTTTAGGTTTGAATTTCATTTGATTGAGAGGCGGCTGGGTGGGAAATGTTTTATCACTTTATGAAGTTTAGGTTTAGGTTTAGATTTTTAGGTTAAACTCGTATAATTACTAAAATATCCTTCGTGTATTTCAACATATATTTGAAAATTTTAAGGGTAAATTTGTAATAACATTAAACGGGTATTAAACGAATTCGATTCGGATTCGATTCGTTTAAGATTCGTTTAATAAACGAATCCTAAACGAATAAACGAATTGATGATCTCAAATTCGGATTCGATTCGTTTAATAAATGAATCGAATCGAATTGACCCATTTATTAAACGAATCCATTTTTCCAAACCCGTATTCGCTTTAAAGCGAATCGAATCGAACGAATAAACGAATCCTGACCCAAATTGCCACCCCTATAGGTAGGCCACAGCCTTTGAACCTTCCCTTGTGAAAATATATCTCATTACTGGCTGACAGTTGATGCGATGTCATTGAACTGTACTGCCGTTCATGTAATTGGAGAACACATATCACACAGATATTTTACCTACACATTTGAGTTCTCATTATTATGTTCATTTTGGCCATGAACATCTACTACCTGGTTCTGCAAGAGTTTCTAAAATTGTGCCCCGTACAATTCCCTTTGAAGCGGCCCCACTTCTCTCTCACATAGGTGATTTCTTGTTTAAGAGTATCTCGTAATACTCTGCTCGGATTCCCGACGCATAAGAATCATTAAAAGCTTTTGCTTAGCCTCTATCCATACGAGCATCACTGTTTCATTTCATCATAGGAATGGACTAGAGGGTAACCCCCACAGTGATCCAATTATGTCTTTTACGAGTAGGTTGTCCCATTGAACCTAGTTCTTGGGATCTCCAGTCAACAAGGTTGGGTTTTCCTTCGTAATAAACATTTATCTAATGGGCTTCAGTCTCATTCCCCTCGATGATTTCACAACTAACTCTCTATTTAACCCTTTGGTTAGCGGATCCGCAATGTTATCCTTTGACTTTACATAGTCAATCGAAATAACTCCAGTAGAGAGTAATTGTCTAACGGTATTGTGTCTACGACGAATATGTCTAGACTTACCATTATACATATTGTTATGTGCCCTTCCAATTGCAGATTGACTATCACAATGAATGCAAATTGCTGGCACTGGCTTAGGCCAACTTGGAATATCCTCTAGAAAATTTCGAAGCCATTCTGCTTCTTCAGCACACTTGTCTAATGCAATGAATTCTGATTCCATTGTAGATCTGGCTATCACAGTCTGTTTGGAGCATTTCCATGATATAGCTGCACCTGCTAGTGTAAACACATAACCACTAGTAGACTTTGAGTCTTTCATGTCAGATATCCAATTAGCATCACTGTAACCTTCGACTACAGCTGGATATCTATGATAGTGCAACCCATAATTACGAGTAAAGTAAGTACCTAAGTACTCTCACTATTGCTTTCCAGTGATCAACCCCTGGATTACTCGTATATCTGCTGAGCTTGTTTACTGTACAGGCTATATCAGGCCTTGTACAACTCGATAGATACATCAAACTCCCGATCACTCTAGAGTATTCTACTTGAGATATACCCTCTCCCCTATTCTTCGATAGATGTAGACTCACATCTAAAGGAGTTCTAGCCACAGCAGAATCATTATTGTTGAATTTACCAAGAACCTTGTCCACATAGTGCGACTGATCAAGAATAAGTCCATCTGGACTTCTCGAGATCTTTATTCCCAGAATGACATCTGCAAGACCCATGTCTTTCATGTCAAACTTGGATTTCAGCATATTCTTGTAGATTTCACCATTTTGACATACTACTCCCGACAATCAGTATGTCATCAACGTAGAGACATAAAATGACATAGCCAACTTCTGTCTCTCTGACATAAATGCATTTATCACATTCATTGATTTTGAAACCATTTGCCAACATGGTGTCATCAAACTTCTTATGCCACTGTTTCGGGGCTTGTTTCAATTCATACAAGGATTTAACTAACTTACAGACTTTCTTTTCTTGTCCTGGAGCTATAAAAACCTTCAGGTTGTTCCATGTAGATTTCTTCATCTAAATCTCCATTCAGAAAGGCTGTTTTCACATCCATCTGATGTACCTCAAGATTGCGCAAAGCCGCAATCGCTAGTATCATCCTTATGGAATTTATTCTCGTTACAGGAGAATAAGTATCAAAGTAATCAAGACCTTCACGTTGTCTATAACCTTTAATTACAAGTCTTGCTTTGTACTTGTCAATTGATCCATCTGCCTTTATTTTCCTTTTGAAAATCCACTTGGACCCTAAAGGTTTACATCCTGGAGGAAGATTCACTAACTCCCAGGTGTGATTTTGTAAGATGGATTCAATTTCACTATTGATGGCATCTTTCCACAAGGCACCATCAGCTGACCTTACAGCTTCGTTATAGCTTTGAGGATCATTCTTTCAACGTGGTCAGGTAGAAGAACATTTTCTGTTGCCACCTTTTGAAATTCTGACCACTGAATTTTTCAGGTTTTTCCGCAGCAGGATTGACATGGCTCACATGTGCAACAGGTTGTCTAGCCATTGAGGCAGAAACACCTTGGCCAGCCACAACGGCTGCCATATTAAGCCCAGAGGCTGATGCAAGTTGGCCAGCCGAAGGGGCTGCCACTGCACTTTGGTCAGCCACGGGGGCTGCCACAACATTCTGGCCAGCCGAAGAGGCTGCCATATTCGGATCTACTGTGTTTGGACTGATTTCCATATCCACAGAGTCTCGATTTTGTTTTAAGACTGTAGATAACAATTATTACAATTATTACACGGTAATTAGGAAATCCGAATATGACAAAATTACAATTATAATTATTATCCTCGGAGCAGACCCTAACGGCAGACCCTGAAAGCGGAGGCAGGGACTGATGAGCAGAGGCAGAGGCAGATGGCAGAGGCTGAAGGCAGAGGCTGACAGCAGAGGCTGAGGCTGAAAGCAGATGCTGATGCTGAGGCAGAGGCTGTTGGCAGATGCTGAGTCAGGCAGAGGCAGAAGCTGAAGCTGAGGCAGAGGCTGTTGGCAGATGCTGATGCTGAGGCAGAGGCTGTTGGCAGATGCTGAGTCAGGCAGAGGCAGAAGCTGAAGCTGAGGCAGAGGCTGTTGGCAGATGCTGATGCTGAGGCAAGGCTGTTGGCAGATGCTGAATCAATCAGAACTTTCCCGAGGCTTGTTGTAAAACAACAATATCCTTAAAACAAATTCGTCCCCTACCGTAGGTGCAGTAGAACGTGAGACGATTGTTTCCCAGGATACAACGGAAACGTACGAGAAAGGGCACCACCAGACTCGTATCCAACGAACCACAAAGTGTTTGAACTCTCCTTTTAACAAAACAAAGAAAATGATCTTTCGTGTGTGTGCTATGTCTTTCTCTATTTTCTATTTCATATCTTGAAAACAAGAACTGATGTTGTTTATATAGGAAAAGAAAAACACATCTCAATTAATAGAAATTAACTTGCCAATTAAATTTCATAATGGGAGATGTTACACATTGTTGTAACCACTAAGCTAATTAAATTAGCACTAATGGAAATTAAACTATATAACCACCAAGCTAATTAGATTATCACTTATGGAGATTAAACTTTGTAACCACCAAGCTAATTAAATTAGCTGTTATGGAATTACAAAAGGCTTGAAAATTGTGAACTTTGAGCAACAATTTCTCATTCACCCAAGCACCATTTTAAGCATATGAATATACCATTTCGAAGTACTCACGGAGGAGTATCCGAATCATTCAATAACAACCACTAACACGAAGTGGACCATGCTTAAAATTGAGCCTCAAAATGCTTATAAATAAGCATTTTTCCAACATTAATTTCCCTAATATTGTCAGAAAATTTTATAACTTTAATATTCATAGAAAACTTTGCTTAGGTTTCATATACAATTATCATGTTCGATGAAATATTTGTCAAGTAAATAGAATCTGTTAGTTTTAGTATTCTTCCAAGTAGAGATTGTGGCTCCTAGTTGGTTCAACTGGGAAAACCTTTGTAAGTTGTAGTTCGAGTCACGCTCACATGAGTTGCGGAGTGAAGTTAGAACAAGAATAGAGATGAGATTGCTTTTCATTATTATGTTTATTTTATAGCTTTTAAGTCATTAAGAAGCAAATGGGCAATGGAATTTCGAGATGGTGGTTGATGTTGTGGCATCTTTTGGGGTTAGGTTGAATTGGGAAATGAATTTTTTAAGGGTTATAGTTTAGGTGCAAATTAGTCGGTGGGAAGTACAGTGAAGGCAGTTCCATAACTTTAATGAACTTTGATCTTCATTAAGAAGTTTATGTGATGCCAAGTACAAGGAGGTTTCTAATCAATGGGTTAACTTAACTCTTATTTCAGAAGCTGTAAATCTACGGCCCATGCCACTAATGAATCCATGTGGTTGATTCTAGGGTTGCCAAGTTGCCACCATAACTTTGGTGCCGACAACAGCTTGCATTTATTAATTTATACACCTTATGTAGAATGATTGGTGATCCGCTGGCATGATTTGTTGCTATTTCTTTTTTGTTTTTTTTTAGTAGCCGACTACTTTTTGTGCGTGCTGGGCCAGGGTTTTGTGATTGAATAATACAAATTTTACCTCTTCAGTTGTTCACTTTGTATTTATAAGATTAAGCATGTGATTGAGATTATATAACATCGTTGATTGACTTGTAGTTTGTGTTCAATATATGGCAATTGCAGGCAAATTAATGGAGGTAGCATGTAGAATGCTTGGAGCTGTTGGGCAAGATTCACATTTCACTACATGTCAATAAACACATAAAATTACATCAAAAAGAAGAAAACCCGAAACCATGTAAAAAATCGTAACTGGAAAATACTTATGTTCGTTATAATCGGGTTTTAACACATTAACTTCGACTAACAGTGTGAAATGACATTGCAGTTGTAGGAAAGATTGTAAACAAAAAAGAAGTGGATCAATCAGGCTACTGTCGTTGGTGAATAATCCCCCTCAAAAGAGAAGAGTTTGTTGTTATTTTGTCATTATAAATACTGTAATTACATGTCATTTTTTAATTATTTTTATGTAAGACTCACTGGTGATGCATGATATGATTGATGAACAACCTTTTGCTTTATATCACTGGTTGTGTTATTTTTGGCCTGTTTGTGAATCCACTCAAATTTCATAATTTTGAAATTCTCTTGTATTTTCTCAAGTAAATTTATCTTTGTGAGGAAGTAAAAGAATTTAGAATTTAGAACTGAGAAATGAAATTGAGTTGGTATAGTGATGAGGGAAGTTGTTGGATGAATTAAATAATTTGGTTGGTGATTTCATGATTGAAAGAGACATAACAACTCATGAAAGTTGGATGGACAGACTTGTTCTTTCATGGCTGGTGCTCTGTTGTCTTCATTCAAAAAAGTAAAAAAAGGAGAAATAATAGTCAATTATTGATTGATATTTAAGGAAATACTTTTTCTATATTATTATTATTATTAATATTGTCAAATGTCATGTTATTATCTTTACTAAATTTGTGGCCAAATTACAAGGGGTAATTAACATTTTCTTTAGGCTAAAATATAAAGCTGGACTTTTAACTTCAAGTGCAATAAATAATAAAATTTAATTTTTTGGGTTAGTGGAAGAAGTGGGACACCCAAGAAAGGCAAATGGATGTACATATAAATAATATAGTTAATTCTTTCACAACTGGATACAGCTTGTGGGAATTAATCTTGTGCAGACAGCAGACTTGCCGCTGGGTCCAAGAGTCTGTTCTGTTGGGTCTGCATAAATAATTATCCCCTTAATTGTTATGGGTGATTTGTCCTACAGTGTTTTGTTAGTATATATTATATGATAGAATTTTATTTATAAGTTTGTAAGTAACATTATATCTCACCGTTGCAATCGTGTAACGCAGAGATTGATGTTGATATTACAATATTCGGTTAAGATTAAGCAAATCGGTACTAAAGTTTGTATGCATGGATCCGAAATTGCAGAATATAGTGGAATGTCATGATCTATTTGTATTATTAATCTCAGGGCTGAGAATTTTACGTATCTGGCTTTAGCTTTATTCATCACACACCGTTATATAATCAATGTGTAATTGTACAATCATATTAATCTAAATTGCTCACCAGATCGAGAGTAGGGAGATTGAATTGGATTACTAGTTAAAAATGTTGACCAACACGTATTGTATATAGGTTGGGTTTAGGTCCTACCAATTATGGGAACTAGAACTAGACATATTCTTTTATATTGTTAGATTTTGTCTTAACTAAACTTGACATACCCAGCTTTCTTTATGAAGTAGACATTTTCTTTAACATTATATTGGAAAATAGTAGGAATGACAAAATAAATTAACGAATCGAATTTATATCAAATCTTAAATGAATCGAATTAAAATATGATTGATTCGAATTCGATTAGTTTATTAAACGAATCCTAATATCGGGATTCATATTCGATTTGTTTATTAAACGAATCGAATACAAATATTCGTCTAGTCATGATATTTTTCAATAACATAATTTACCATAATTTATTTACATTAATTCTTCATAAATATATACATATGAAATATGTAATTAATTAATTTACTAAAAATGTCTCACAAAATATCGAAAATATTATTTTTTCTATAGTAATTAATTATAATTTCTCGAATCTTAATTGAAAAATAACAATAACTAGTAAAAGAAAATAATAAAACGAATCCTAAACGAATAAACGAATCAATGAGCTTAAATTCACATTCGATTCGGTTAATAAACGAATTGAATCGAATTGACTAATTTATTAAATGAATCCATTTTTCAAACTCGTATTCACTTTAAAGCGAATCGAATCGAACGAATAAACGAATCCTAATCCAAATTATTGTAGGATTCCAGCAGCAGTCTACAGGCATGCATGAAGCTGCCAGGAAGCTTCCCATCATGTAACTAGCTGCTAGGAAGCTTCCCATCATGTAACCAGCTGCCATGCATCCATGAGAAGACTCGAAGCCACCTTTAGGTGGTGATTGCCAAGAATCAATGGGAGTTGAAAATGGAAGAATAAGCCAACCTACTTTTGGTGGGTTTACTGTAGCTTTGTTGACATTTTGGGCAGGAAATGTACTATAAATTCAGAGCTCGGTTTTGAGCTTATTGCACCCCAAATGAGTTGTAAGCTCCAGGCAGAGAGCTTAGAGAGTGTTAGTGAGGTTTTTTGTGTATAGTTTCTTTTTGTAAACTTATAAATCTATTCTTGGTAGTAATAGAAGCAATTCGGTTTTTTCCTCAAAAACACTCTAAAATGATCAGAGAATCACAACAATTATCACCCCTAGAAAATAGATAGCTTCTTGAATTTTACACATTTAAAAAGCACCGGTTTTAGGTAAAGATTTCAATGAGGCCTTGGCTTTACATTTACTTGATAGCAACTAATATTTTTTCGTAAGCGAAAGAAAAGTTTCACCTTTAATGAACCTGATAAATTCTTGAAGCAACTTGTGAATTATGATTGCTTTTGTAAACATTCATACGTTTTAAAATTTAGTAAAAAAAAAACATGAAAAATATGTAGGGCATTACATTTGAATGAAATTTAATAAAGGAATGTATGATACTTTTAACCTATAGCTACTACATGTTGGAAATTTTTTGCTTGTCTCTTTGTTTTTCCAAACCTTTTGAAGTGTTCCATAAAAGTTAATTAATTCCATTAATTAATTTGGCACTTCAAACGAAAGGTCTCATTAATGAATGATAAATGACATACTTATCTCTTTTAATTTCCAT
>SKCR01050531.1:0-38980 GCA_019454045.1 Zanthoxylum bungeanum
GTCTTAGGATAACTCATGGATATATGAGTATTTTTGTGAAGATGAATCCCAAATTATTGATTAAACGTCATCCAACATTGGAAGCCAATGTTTCACCTACGAACCAATATATTAAGTGTGGGGGTTTTGAACGGTATAACCGGATAACGCAACGACGAGAAAAATCAATTTTTTTCGATTTTATTTATTTTTCTTGGGTAATTAAAATAAACTAATTTATGTGATTTCTAATCACTACTAAAATGATTTATACATCTCATATACATCAAAATACAACTCATACACAAAATCCCCAATTTTTTCCAAATTACTGAGAGCACCCAATATTCTTGATTTTGATCACAACCAAAATAATTTGTGCATCTCATATGCATCAAAATACAACACATATATGAAAAGCCCCAATTTTGGTTAAGGCAAAACCCTAATTTTTCAATTAATCAAATTAATATTTTAAACTAAATTATTCAATACAACACTTTAATCTAATCTTTACAATACCAAACAAGTCTCACCGCTTTGAAAGAACTCAAGAATAATTTTAGGTCATCATTGAGTGACATAACAACTCTAGAATGACAATCAAGTCATCTAATGACTAAAAAGTGTGCTTATACGTCATTTATTGTTGGGAAGCGGCCGCGAGTGCGCAGCAGAAAAATAAATAATTAAAATTATGATGTCGCTTTCCTTTTGCCAAAGACCCATTTATTTTGATTATTCTACAAGCCTAAGCATGTTACTATATATTATAAGCATAAAACCCATAAAACATGCAAAGAACATAAACCTAAACATGCTAACTATCATAAGAACTCTAATTAAAATAAAGAAGAAAAAGACTTACTTGAACCGTAGACTCCTCCAGTCCTCCCTCCAATCTACAAGTTTTTGTCGAACTCAGTAAGCTTTTCCACGTTCCAAAGAGCCACCCAAGTGTGTGGCCTCCAAAGATGCACACACCAAGCCAAAACTCAACGGCAACTAAAACGCCTTAAGTGTACGGGTATTTTGCCCTTGGTACTAGCCTAGGCAAATACCTCAAAACTTTTAACTCGAGGTTCCTTTAGTCAATTAGACTTAAGGATACTCAAAATTAGTGGCTTACTCTTAAAAACTTAGAGTTGCTCACTTATATAAACCCAAGATTTGAAATGTTTGGTGCAAAAATTTGTGAAGAATTCTTTGGGTTTATATAGTGTTCCAAAGACAACAAAATTAATTAAGAATCCGATGTGGGATAAAAGCCAATTTAATCTTAGCCATTGGATCTTAATTTAGTGGTTTAATGAGATTATAAAACCCTAATAAGAGTTTGGGCCGAATTAGAATTCAAAACAAATAACAAAAATAAATAAAAAAAATTTACTATTCACATGGTACTATTCACGCATTACTATTCTCGTGAATAGTAATTTTTTTTTTATATCTATTTATCCAATTCCCAAAGTGCCCCTATCGTCATTCACCAATCCCTAAGCCACTATGGAACCTCATAAATGAACTGTTCAACACATTGAACCATTTATGAACAATTCCTACAACCATCATATATGCTGTTAATGTACTGTGCACTGTAAACCATTGATTTCGACTTTGTTGTGTGTGACCTTTTGGGTTCCCCTCAAGTTGGACATGAAATGAATCGTGGTAATTTAATCGAACATAAATTATCCTCGATCAGATGGTCGTTCGATTTCAATGACCAAGGTTGACATCTAGCAACATGCCAATGCCCCCAAATGAGAAGGAAAGATTATATACCCATTATGTATGCGATTTAATATGATACGGTCCATCGCCTCACTGTATCCCCACCTATTGACCTAGGGTACGGAAAATGTCTACCCATATGGTCAAAGGTATGTTGTTGATAGTGTCATGAATCGTGCTAACCCAAGCATCTCACATGACTCTTCCGATGTGGCCACAGTCTCAAGCACTGATCACACATATCAACCCGCAGACTGAAATACTACTCTTATAAGAAAATATTATCCGAGAGAGTGGCGATTCTCTGTTGTATCTTTACAAACTTCATGTGTTTCAACAAATGACCCAATCATACCCTTATGACCGGATCTTTTGAACCGGGGAAGGAGAATGTCAAAGTTATTTGATCCACACATAAGATTTTAAAGACCTCAAGTCTAAGGACTAGTCATATAATCGATACATGAAAGTTCTCACAGACATATGAGATAAACACTCCATATGAAAACTTTCAGCGGTCAGTTCGATGGACACGAGCAACTCATGCATCCATATGATACACCAAGCAGACAGATCTCCGCTAGTAGCCTATGAGATCGGCTACCCCACTTAAGGGCGGATCATATCATCATGCTAGTCTCTCCGCTTTGTGAACGCCCAGATTATTCACAAAACTATGACTAAGAACATTTAAGAGTAATGATTCTCATAAGGCGTGGAAGCCATCGTCTTATTACTCCAAGGGCTTATTACAGGTGATGATTCATATAAGTTATGTAAGACACATATAATAAAGATTTCCATTTTATTAATTAATGAAAATATTACAATTATATGTACATATAGCCCATCCACAAGTTGGGTATAGGGATATCCCTAACAATCTCCCTCTTGTAATATAGCCAACTAGTATGAATCTGACACCATACTCTCGGGTGTGCCTATCATGCTTTTGTTGAGTCGGCCCTTTAGTCAGAGAATCTGCAAGATTATCTTCTGTGGGTATTTTCTCTATATATAACTTCTTTTCTCTCAACAATCTCCCTGATGAGATGAAATCGCCAGAGTACATCTTGGATTTCTGGTGGGACTTGGTTCATTTGATTGAGCAATGACGCCCGTGTTGTCACAGTACATCGTGACGCCATTCTTTATCGCAGGAAGCACTTCCAGCTCCGTGATGAACTTCTTTATCCAAACTGTTTCTTTAGCTGCCTCAGGTGCTGCAATATACTCGGCTTCAATGGTGGAGTCCGATGTAGTTGACTGGTTTGTGTTGGGTTTTCTAGGTCAAACCAAGATCATATTAAGCGATGAAAAGTGCGAATACATCAAAGTAAAGTTACGGAAACACTCACTTTGATCGGCTTTTGGATGTGACGAACACAATAATTTTTTCTTCATGACTTTCGGCCAAGCTCCTCCATGGATGATCTTCAAGCTCCAAGCTTTGAGAATGGATTCCATGCTCATGAATGGGTTTCCCTATCACCTTTGTAGGACTCCTTTAGTGTGCTAGCACTTGGAAATTTTGCCACAAAATTTCCCTAAAGCTTCTTGTTGCTCTCGGCAATGGAAGAAAAATGGAGAGGAAAAATGGTTTTAAAAACCGTGAGGTGGAGAGGAGATGAGAGAAGATGAAGTGTGTTGGTTGTTTTTGATTTCAAAAATCAAATACAAAAAATCAATTACCAAATTCAAAAAAGGTACAAGGCATTAAAGCCTTTCATCTACTAACATCACTCAAAAGTGACATCCATCACATCACTCAAAGTTGATGTGACTAACATCACAAGAATGACTAATGATGTGATGCGTGATGTGACTTGTGGGCCCCACTTGATTCGAAATGTGAGTGGGCCCGCAAACACTCCCGGGCTTGGGTTTGTTAATTCCGAATTAACGAATTTTCCATTGCGACGTAATTAAATCAAATTTAATTAAATAATATGCCTAGCAAAATTACTATTCACGTCGCTAGCGAATTAATTCTAAATTAACTCGTTTGCCCGAATTAAAATCCAATTTTAATTCAGCGTCGAAATCTAATTTCGTATAACATAACGAATATATTATTTTATCGATTAATTCCAAATTAATCGTTCTCTCTCTTTAAATAGTATTTTATCCCAGATAAAATTCTCCGTAATTAATCCCAGATTAATTTTCTCTCTTTACTAATTAATCCCAGATTAATAATGTGCGAGTCATACGTCATCGGTGAATCTTCAAAAAGCGACCCATGAGATCCCTGGATATGTTGGCAGTAAATCCGGTCGTCGGACTATCCGAATACGTACGTACCTAGTACTACGTTTTTACCGATTTACAAGACATGGTTGGCTTCTAGCAAAGCACCGTGCCTACCCAATTCTCCAGAAATATTCTTAAAGGAATATGTAATCTATATCAGGCGTAGTATACGTAGTATTTCGTATTGCGATACAGTATCAGATGTCACGTGTTAGGCCTGGGGCTGGAATTATGTCTGCCCCGTACGAAGCACATATCAGATCTCTGGTAACTAGTCTCTATAATTGGATAATCATGACCTAGTCACATTATCCCGATGACTGCAGTACTAAAGAGTACTAGTTTCGTATTCTGCGTGACCATCATCTCCATATGACTGAAGTGATACTTCCATCTCGGCATCACACCCAATACACTACGATTCTCAATATACCCAGAAGAGGCGTACACAGAATCTATTAAAGCCCTGGACGACCAAAACCAAAGTATATTGATTGTCGCAAGTATTAGCGGTGCAAGTCTCAGGTTAAGACCAAATACACCTACCCTGATTCGGACTTCCATAGACACATAGTCATACTACCAATGTAATTCCGAGGGGTCTATCCAGAGCGAAGCTGTTTCCGTACCATCGGTAAACACAACCTCCTATTACACTTGCATGAGTATCCAATACCCAAATATATGAGAAATATGTTGTTATGCTCCCATAACACGCACACGTGCAATACTAGTATATTCTGCATTATCGATGTCCAATCTCGATAATACTACGACTATGGATGTTTTAATGATTAAACCTTCATGGATTGATACTGTCTCATATCTTATCAATCCGGAACTAATCATATGGACTTTTATCATTTATGTATCTTGGTAATCCAATTACAAATGTAAAAGAGCAATTTCCTTTGTCACATAGTTAATTTATACAACAACACCATATTATGTACAAATAGTGATGCAATGGGTCATAATTGTCCAACAATCTCCCACTTGTCCTGTAGCCAATCATTGAGAAACTGCTTTCGTCAGCGAATTTGCAAATTCATCATCTGATGTAATTTATTCGATCATCACATCGCCACGATGTATGATCCGAACGAATCAGATGAATAGTTGATGTATATACTTGGATCGTTGATGAGACATTAATTCTTTAGCCTGTGCTGTAGCCTAGCTCAGCTGCTAACAGAACTACACCTAATCTTATTAGGATTATAAAGATCCAAAGTGCTTCTATTGCTGCCTCAGCTGCAGCAATGTTCCGCTTGTGTTGTTTATTCGGTAATAGTATCTTGCTTGGAAGATTTCCAGCTCACTGTTCCGTTATTGAAACTATATAGTACCTCTTTATTTCGACTTATAGTCATTTTTGTCGGTTAGGAAACTTGCAACGGTGAACCTAGTCACTTCAAGTTCTCCTTCTCCATAGATATAAGAAAGAATCCTTAGTTCATCTACGATACGTAAGGATGTTCTTAACTTCAATCCAGTGACTATCACTTGGATTGGCCAAATTGTGACTCCATATGCTCAAAGCATATGAGACACCAAGTCGCATACATTTTTTTTTAATGTACGAGTTCTCAGAGAGTGTCAACAACTTTTAGATCTATCCAAGTATATCCTTATTCCTAGAATAAAGGTTGTCTCTCCTAAGAATTCTACGGAGAAGTTTCATGAAAGCCAAGCTTTCACCGATTGTATTATTGGAATATCATTTCCAAGAAATGATTATATCATCATTTTTTAGGACATTCATTGTCAGTGCGCTCCCACTAACCTCCTTATATACACAAGAATCATTTTTCATTTTGAATTAAATCATATACCATTATGATTACATCAAAATGATATAGTTCCAAGAACGCAATGCTTGCTTCAATCCATAAATGGATCGAATAACTTGCAAACCTTGTTTGCTCGTTTTGGTATGACAAAACCGTCAGTATGTTATAAACATCCTCCAAAAGGTTTCCGTTTAAGGAAAGCGATTTTGACGTTCCAGCTGCTATATTTCATAAATGAAATATGCAGGATTAGCAAGCATTATCCAAATGGATTTAACCATGGCAACAGGTAAAAGGTTTCGTTGTAATCGACACAATATTGATAACGATACCTTTTCGCTAGAATCCTAGCTTAGTACGTTGGTATGTTGCCTTCCATGTATGTCTTACTTGAAGACTTACATAGTACCAATATGCACAATGCCTTCCGGTACAACAACCAGTATCCAAACTTAGTTGGTATACATGGAATCCATTTCGGACTTCATGGCACTTTGCCATAATAGGGAGTCGATACCTTGTATCACTTCCTCATACGTAGTCGGTTCGTATTTCTCAATAAGATTGACATCTTTATGAGGTGAGATCAGAAACCCATACCTCCTAGGTTGTTTTCTGACTCTCTCCGACTTATGCGGTTCTTGTGTATTCGAAGATTGTGGTACAGTTTCATCCTTGATGAACTGTTTGTGTTCCATTAAGGAATCGGTGCCTGAAATAGTATTACTCCGATTTTCATCAAGTTTTACTTTTCTCCCACTTACCACTGCATATAGGTATTCCTCTGAGGAAAAACTGCATGGCGAGCAACAATTAAATTATTCTCTTGTGAGTTGTATAAGTACTATACTTTGGTTACCCTAGGATAACCTACAAATTAGGCACTTATCCGATTTGGGTTATAGTTTGGTATCATCCAAATATATGCCTATCATTCCCAAATCTTCAGGAATGAGAAAATCTGGTTTCTTTCCTATTCATATCTAATATGAAATCTGTCTAACAGATTTTCATGGAACATTATTCAAAATAAGTATTGCATTGTTTAATGCGTATCCCTAGAAGGAAAATGGTAGCTTAGAGCGACTCATGATTAACCTTATCATGTCCAACAAAATTCGATTTCTCCGTTCGGACACACCGCTCAAATTGAGGTGTTCCGGGAGGAGTCCATATTGAAAGAATACTATACTCTTTCAAGTAATCGAGAAACTTATTGCTTAAGTATTTTCCACTACGGTCTAACCGTGAAGTTTTAATACTTTAGCCGATCTGTCTGTCTACTTCGTGCGAAACTCTTTGAATTTATCAAAAGTTTTCGATTTATCTTTCGGAAGAAACACGTAACCATAACGTGATGCCACATCCATAAAGGTTACAGAGTGTTCATATCCACCTCTAGCCTAGCTAGACATGAGCCCACTTATGTCACTATGAACGAGGGCTAACAGATCAGTGGCACTTACACTTTTACCAAGTAAAAGGTGTTTTAGGCACTTTGCCTAATAAACTAGATTCGTAGACATTATTTGAATAGAATCAAATCCGTCCTAGTATCCACTCTTCAAAAGTGTGGATATACGAGTCTTGTTTAATGTGTCACAGACAACAATGCCACTTATAAGTCTCATCTGAATAATTCAGTTTGAGCTATTTGTTTGTCATGTCATACGTTTGAGATTCATTTATATTCAAAATATAAATACTGTTATTCACATCTAATGTGTTTATCTCAATATCATCTTTATAAAATAATAAACACTTTGTGTTCTAGAATATAAAGGTATATCCGCAACAGATTAAACTCTGATATAGAGATAATGTTTCTAGTCAAACTAGGTACATTATAACAGTTTCATAATTTAAGTAGATACCCAAAGGGTTGTTCCTAAACTTAGGATTCTACGGTTAAAACAGCGACTCTCGTCCCGTTTCCGATTCGCAGGTAAATCTCAACTGAAGTCAGTATCCTGCTTATCAGCATATTCTACACATCAGTACATATCTATGTACCACATCTAGTATCAAAATCCAATTTTGAAACTAATAGCGAACATGTTTATGACAAGCATACTTGAAGCCGGAGCCTTGCCCCTCTTCATTTCCTTCATGTCTGCCTTGTCTATACTGCAATCACAGTTCCAGTGACCCCGTTTGCCACTGTTTAGGCAGACATATTGGGATATGTCCCTTGTCTTCCCAGAAGACTTATGATTATTTTGCCTTTGCCCCTTTTAGAAGCTCTGGCTCTGCCTCCTAGTGCATAGCCATCAACTCTCCAAAAGTTTACTCTTGGTTCATAAGATCATGCCCCAGCTTTCGGGTAGAGAGTATAAGATCAAATCTTTGGTAGTCTCGGCCACGTAGGTAATGCCCAGCTAACCTAGCTGATCGATGTCAGCAATCATCTGCGACACCTAGTGCTCGACAGATGTACCCTCTGACATACACGAGCTTAAGTGTTTCTTTTGCAATTTGTACTTCTAAGATTTAAGATAAATCTATGAAGAAGATCTTTAATTTCATCATCATAGTACAAGGATCTTCCTAATTTTGACGACGAATTAAAGAGTCATTGCATTAAGCATAATGGATTGAGCACTAAAGTTATCATACATGAATCTTCCAAAGATCATGTTCTACTATTTTCTCAACTCCAGGCTTAGGCACGAGAGGTTTCTCTATCAAAAGAGTAACTTCTCAATCTCCAGGACTATCCCGAGGTTCTATTCCCAATTTGAAAATTAAAGCCGTTTAAAGACATTTACCCAGGTTTATGTTATAACGCTAACCTTTCAGTTATCTTGATTGCCTATAGTCCAACTATCCAATCAACGATTTCAGGTACTATTGAATATAATGATTATATAGTCTAACTATATAATCAACTATAATTTAATTGGTAAAATTCAAATATATTGATTACTATAATCCAATTATATAATCAACTATAAATTGAAGTAGTTTGAATACAGTTCAACTGTTTAATTTAAAACAACGATTAAATATTAGTCCAACTAATATATATTTATGTATTGATGAAAATTGAAATGAGCGCGTATTGGCAAGTATCTAAACGAATTTGCAAATTAATAATTGCCTCCCACTATTTTTCGGCGAGCCTCTAACCCTCTGTTGAGTACTCGGGAAACCTTTTTTCCTAGTGGGCTAGGATCCCATTAAATAACACACAACCTTGACTTTGGCAAACAAGCTGTATGATATTTACTAGGTAGATCTCTAAGATCAATTGGATCTCATCCAATTCCTAGATCCAGTAGGTGGACATCCAAGTCCGAAACATATATCTAATATATGCCAATATATCCAATATTTCCTAACATTTTTTCCGCTGAATCAATTAAGCCTTGGCTTTGGCACAACAAACTTAATGATTCCAGTTAAGCGGGACCCATTGACCTTGGAAAGCTTCGTAATTGATGTCGATGGACAAGAAGTGATCTTGATTTTGGCCAAAAATCACAACTTGGACAAGACATGTGATATGGAACAAAGCCTTCATGATTCAAACACATCCGCGATGGACAAAGGTCTTGACTTTGGCCAACAAACCATGCCAATCTTGGATCTTGAGAGAGAATCACTCAATGTAGGAAAACGCTTAATATTTGTTGAGGGTTTTTCGCGTAATTGGTAACCAATTAATTATCTTTGATTAAGTCTCATCATACACCCTTAAACATGCATTCTAAAAGAATAATAAGAAGCGATAAATAAATTAATAATGATATGCAGATGGATATTAAAACAACTTGTTTCCTAGAACAAATCTCTCAAATTTCCTCTCCCGCTAGCACAAATCTTACTTCTACCCAATTACATAACACTTCTAAAGAAACCTCATTTACATTGAGGGGAATAGGTGAGAAGAGAAATACAAAGAATCAAGAGGTAATAGGCTGGACACGCAGGTCCAATTTATAAAAATTCTAAATTTATTACAATATTTCCAAATTGCCCTCACCCTTCTAATATCCATCCGATATACATTATTCATACATCACATCCATGTATTCACACAAAGCATGTTATCAATTAATCTAATCCAATTAATTAATCTGAAATTAATGACCATCCAATGTTCAAACAACGATTTGATTTGCACGAGTCCAACTCGTTTTTATGAATAAGTACTCAAAGTACGAATTCTTGAATTATATCAAACTACAATATTAAATCCAATTTATTTTGTATTCAATACTAATTCTTTATTTAATTCCAAATTAAATAATTACACTTTATTAATAAGCCTTTGCGACGTAGATTCTAAATCCAATCTTTACGGGTCTTGAAGCCCAATTAGATCCAATGTCAATTTAATTAAAGTCCAATGGGATTTCAATTAATTTATAAGGCATGGACTTTGGCAACCAAAGCCCAATAAGGGATCACCCTTTGCCAAAAATCAATTAGGCCCAATTAAAATATTTTAAAGGCCCATTTAATCATATTGGACTTTATGGAAATGGTTTTAGGCCCAATTGGATCCAACCAATTAACCTAAACCAAACTTGGCCCAACAAGCCATTAAGCCCAAATACAACTTTATTAGCCCAATTCCAAATTTAGCCCAACTAATTAAATTACAAAATTCCAAATTTCACAATTCAATTAACTAAAGTGGTATAAGCCATAATTAATTACTTAAATCAACATTTCCAAAATACCAATTTACATAATTAATCATGCTTCTAATTATCAATTCATGTCCAACACAATTGAAGCAAAATCAATCCTAACTCATGCTTTGAAGCTCACGGTAATTTAGGGATTTTAAATCCGATTTCGATTTTAATCAAATTAAATCCTAAATCAATTTATCCCAAGTCTTTCAACTCATCAAATGATCAAAAAATAAAAATCACCATGACTTTAGGGCTTCTCAAACTCTCGACCAAGCCTAATTTTTGGGGAAAATCTAATCCAATTTAATTTTCATCAAATTGATCATGCATAACTCTACGTTGTCATCATTCAAGCATACTCAATCAATCAATTTCATCAAATCATGCTCAAATCAATTTTACCCAAATTTAAAATTAAGAACCCTAATTCCGAGTCATGCTTAATCATGGCTCTAATGCCATTGTGGGTTTTCTAGGTCAAACCAAGATCATATTAAGCGATGAAAATTGCGAATACATCAAAGTAAAGTTGCGGAAATACTCACTTTGATCGGATTTTGGATGCGACGAACACAAAATTTTTTTCTTCAGACTTTGGCCAAGCTCCTCCATGGATAATCTTCAAGCTCCAAGCTTTGAGAATGGATTCCATGCTCATGAATGGTTCCCTATCACCTTTGTAGGACTCCTTTAGTGTGCTAGCACTTGGAAATTTTGCCACAAAATTTCCCTAAAGCTTCTTGTTGCTCTCGACAATGGAAGAAAAATGGAGAGGAAAAATGGTTTCAAAAACCGTGGGTGGAGAGGAGAGAAGATGAAGTGTGTTGGTTGTTTTTGATTTCAAAAATCAAATACAAAAAATCAATTACCAAATTCAAAAAGGTACAAGGCATTAAGCCTTTCATCTACTCACATCACTCAAAAGTGACATCCATCACATCACTCAAAGTTGATGTGACTTACATCACAAGAATGACTAATGATGTGACGCGTGATGTGACTTGTGGGCCCCACTTGATTTGAAATGTGAGTGGGCCTGCAAACACTCCCGGGCTCGGGTTTGCTAATTCCGAATTAACAAATTTTCCGTTGCGACGTAATTAAATCAAATTTAATTAAATAATTATGCATAGCAAAATTACTATTCACGTCGCTAGCGAATTAATTCTAAATTAACTCGTTTGCCCGAATTAAAATTCAATTTTAATTTCGCATCAAAATCTAATTTCGGTTAATATATCGAATATATTATTTATCGATTAATTCCAAATTAATCGTTCTCTCTCTCTTTAATAGTATTTTATCCCAGATAAAATTCTCCGTAATTAATCCCACATTAATTTTCTCTCTTACTAATTAATCCCAGGTTAATAATATGCGAGTCATACATCATCGGTGAATCTTTGGGAAGCGGCCCATGAGATCCCCGGATATGTTGGCAGTAAATCCGGTCGTCGGACTATCCGAATACGTATGTACCGTACTACTTTTTTACCGATTTACAAGACATGGTTGGCTTCTAGCCAAAGCACCGTGCCTACCCAATTCTCCAGAAATATTCTTAAAGGAATATGTAATCTATATCAGGCGTAGTACATAGATTACGTATTGCGATCCAGTATCAGATGTCACGTGCTAGGCCTAGGGCTGGAATTGTGTCTGCCCCGTACGAAACACATATCGGATCTCTGGTAACTAGTCTCTATAATCGGATAATCATGACCTAGTCATATTATCCCGATGACTGTAGTACTAAAGAGTACTAGTTCCGTATCCTGCATGACCATCATCTCCATATGACTGAAGTGATACTTCCATCTCGACATCACACCCAATACACTACAATTCTCAATATACCCAGAATAGCGTACACAGAACCTGTTAAAGCCCTGGACGACCAAAACCAAAGTATATTGATTATCGCAAGTATTAGCGGTGCAAGTCTCAGGTTAAGACCAAATACACCTACCCTGATTCGGACTTCCATAGACACATAGTCATACTACCAATGGGATTCCGAAGGGTCTATCCAGAGCGAAGATGTTTCTGTACCATCGGTAAACACAACCTCCTATTACACTAGCATGAGTATCCAATACCCAAATATATGAGAACTATACCGTTATGCTCCCATAACACGCACAAGTGCAATACTAGTCTATTCCGGATTATCGATGTCCAATCTCGATAATACTATAACTATGGATGTTTTAATGATTACACCTTCATGGATTGATATTGTCTTATATCTTATCAATCCAAAACTAATCATATGGACTTTTATCATTATGTATCTTGGTAATCCAATTACAAATGATAATGAGCAATTTCCTTTGTCATATAGTTAATTTGTACAACAACACCATGTTTCGTACAAATAGTGATGCTATGGGTCATAATTGTCCAACACTTTGAGCTTTTCCAACTCACAGCACCGCCATTCAAAGTAAACAGATATCTTGTTTGCTATCTGCTGTCATCCCTGTCGGTTTGAAAGCTCGCATCACAGTAACCAATGACTTTCATCTCAGAACAGTCTCCGTATGTCAAAAACACATCCTTAGTTCTTCTTAGATACTTGAGGATTGTTTTGACAGCTGCCCAGTGTTGCTCACCATGATTTGCCTGATACCTGCTCGTTATTCTAAGAGCATAAGAGACATCAGGTCTTGTACATAGCATGGCGTACATGATCGATCCTATTGCTGAAGCATAAGAGATCCTACTCATACGCTCTCTATCTGAAGGAGTATGTGGACATTGCTCCTTAGATAATTTGATTCCATGACAAATAGGTAAATTACCTCTTTTGGAATCTTCTATTTTGAATCTTTTAAAACTTTATCTATATGCGTAGATTGAGAAAGTCCTAACAACCTGTTAGATCTAACACGATAGATCTTAATGTCGAGGATGTAGGCTGCTTCTCCCAATCTTTCATGGAGAAATTCTGAGATAACAATTGCTTGGTGGCTTACATCATGGGAATATCATTCCCGATGATTAATATGTCATCGACATATAATACAAGAAATACAACAGCACTCCCACTACTTTTCCTGTAAATACAAGGCTCGTCTACATTTTTGATGAAGTCAAATTCTTTGATTGTCTCATCAAATCGTATATTCCAACTTCTGGAGGCTTGCTTGAGTCCATAAATGGATCGTTTAAGCTTGCATACTTTATTATGATCATCCTTAGATGCAAACCCCTCAGGTTGAGTCATATAGACTTCCTCTAGGAGGTTCCCATTAAGGAAATCTATTTTGACAATCATCTGCCAAATCTCATAATCAAAGTGTGCAGCTAGTGCCAGTAAAATTCGAATGAACTTTATCATTGCAACAGGCGAGAATGTTTCCTCATAATCAATTCCTTGGATTTGTGTATAACATTTCGCCACCAACCTAGCCTTATAGGTTTGGATGTTGCCTTCTGCATCAGTTTTACGCTCGTAAATCCACTTGCAGCCTATGAGTTTTATCCCTTCAAGTGCATCTACCAAGTCACAGACTTGATTCTGATACATAGAGTCTATTTCGGATTTCATGGCCTCAAGCCACTTGACTGAATCAATGTCACGCATTGCTTCTTCATAACTGGTGGGATCGTCATTATCAATGACATGATCATGTTCCTCATCAATATGGAAACCATATCTTTTAGGCTCATGTATTTCCTTACCAGACCTTCTGAGTTCATAACCTTGTGGTTGTTCCGTCGCTGCCCTTTTGAGGGGCCTGGGGTTTAGTTCTATGTTAGTTTGTTCTTCTCGTACCTCATCGAGGTCAAGTCTACTCCCACTATATTTCTTGAGAAGGAATTCATTCTCTAGAAATTTAGCATTTCGTGAGACAAATGTTTTTTGTTCATTTGAGACGTAGAACACGTATGCTCTTGAGTTCAAGACATATCCTACAAACTTACATTTAACTGCCCTATCATCCAATTTGTTAGTTTGTGTGAGCTTGACATATGCGTCACATCCCCAAACTCTTAGATAACTAAGACTAGGACGTTTCCCAGACCATAACTCATATGGTGTTTGACTAACAGTCTTGGAAGGAACTTGGTTTAGTAGTAGTGTTGCAGTTTCTAAAGCAAGACCCTAAAATGAAAGAGGTAGATCCGTGCTTGGCATCATTGATCAGACTATATCTAATAATGTCTCATTTCTCCTTTCGGAGACCCCATTATGCTGTGGAGTTCCCGGAGGAGTCCACTGGGAAATAATGTCATTTTCTCTCAAGTAATCTTGAAATTCGTTGCTTCAGTATTCACCACCTCGGTCAGACCTTAGTGACTTAATACTTTTATTAAGCTGGTTTTCTACTTCAGCTTTGAAGTCTTTGAATTTCTCAAAGGCTTCAGATTTGTACCGCATAAGGTACACATACCCATATCGCGAGTGATCAACGATAAAGTAATGAAGTAGTATGAGAATCCACCTCTAGCGGTGACTGACATTGTCCGCATACATCAGACCTTAGTGACCTTCGTGACTTAATACTTTTATTAAGCTGGTTTTCTACTTCAGCTTTGAAGTCTTTGAATTTCTCAAAGGCTTCAGATTTGTACCGCATAAGGTACACATACCCATATCGCGAGTGATCATCGATAAAGGTAATGAAGTATGAGAATCCACCTCTAGCGGTGACTGACATTGGTCCGCATACATCAGAATGTATGAGTTCTAATATCTCCGTTGCACGATGTCCTTTACATTTGAAGTGTAATTTGGTCATTTTACCAAGTAAACAAGACTCACGAGTTCCATAAGGTTCATATTTGAAGGGTCTGAAATACCCATCCTAATGTAGCTTAGTTAATCTTGTTTCATTGATATGAACTAAGCGACTGTGCCATAGAAGTGATTTATTGAGATTATTCGAGTTAACGTTGTATTTATTAGAGGTTGAACATTCTTGTTAGTTTGTAAGACATAGATACCATTATTCAAAATACCATCTCCATATTTTATTTCATTGAAATAAATAGAACATTCATTACAACTTATTAGGTATGAAAAGCCTTTATTACATAAAGAAGAAATTGAAATGATGTTCTTTACTAGAGAAAGTACATAAACACAATCTTCTAAGTCAAAAACTAAACCATTCGGCAAAACTGATGAATAATTCCCCACGCACAATGCAACTAGTTTTGCTCCATTACCCATGCGTAAGTCAACCTCCCCATGACAGAGTCTCCTACTGTTTCTCAGGCCCTGCACATTGTTACACAAGTGAGTCCCACAACTGGTGTCAAACACCCAAGTACAAGGTTCAAAATTTTGAGAATATAGTTCAATCATATACAGCATACCTGAAGCATTGGGCTTCTTGGCCTTTGGGCTTCCCTAGCTTCCTTGGCTTTCAAGGATCTGCAGTCTTTCTTCCAATGACCATTCTTTCCACAAAAGAAACATTTCATATTTTCCTTTTTCTTCTCCACCTTACCATTGGGCTTTAGGTGATCTCGAGCCTTGTCCTTGGCCTTATTTTTCTTTGGGCCTCGTGGCTTCAGGTCCGTACCCGTAAGCATGACGGAGGTTTTAAGCTCCGGTTTCAAGTCCTTCTCTGCTTGCTTTATCAGATTGTGCAATTCTACTAAAGTAGCTTCTTTATCAGACAGATGAAACTGCATAATAAAGTTAGAGAATTCTTTTGGTAAGGACTGAAGATTTAGATCCTGACATATCTCATGATCCATGATGAACCCGAGGTTGGCCAATTTTTCAGTGTGGCCAATCATCTTAAGCACATGTCCACTAACATATCCTTCCTTATACCTTGTTTGGAATAAGACACATGACACTTGGAATCTCACGGTATGAACGGAAGTTGCATACATCTCATTCAAGTGAAAGATGATGGTTTGAGCATCCATATCTTCGTGAGCTTTCTGAAGTTCGTCCGACATAGAGCCAAGCATTATGCAAACTGCTTGCTCATCATCATTGACGTGTTTCTTCCAAGCATCAAATGTATTTTGGTCAACATCTTCTGCGGGTTCAGAGGGAAAAGGTCTTTCAGAACATAGAAAATCTTTTTTGTCGTAAGATAATTTTAAGATTTCTAAACCAGTAATTGTAGTTGTCCCATTTGAGATTATGTTCATCAATGATGGAACGAAGTGATACTCTGTTTGCCATTTGAATGTGTTGTGAAATATTTTAACCCACCTGTTAAGAGAGAATGTTAAAATTAGGAATACGTTTTTCATTAATGTTTCATAATAACATGGGCTTTAATATTATGAATTTGCTCCCACTCAATTGTTTAAAAATTTTAAGCAAATCACATCAACCCCACTGGGATAATGTTTCCGAGTGACTCCTCTGGGAACTCCACAGCATAATGGGCTTTTAATTTTGACTAACAGTCTTGGAAGGAACTTGGTTTAGTAGTAGTGATGCAGTTTCTAAAGCAAGACCCAAAAAGAAAGAGGTAGATCCGTGCTTGGCATCATGATCGAACTATATCTAATAATGTCCGATTTCTCCTTCGGAGACCCCATTATAATGTGGAGTTCCCCGATGAGTCCACTGGGAAACAATGGTCATTTTCTCTCAAGTAATCTTGAAATTCTTTGCTTAAGTATTCACCACCTCGGTCAGACCTTAGTGACTTAATACTTTTTATAGCTGGTTTTCTACTTTAGCTTTGAAGTCTTTGAATTTCTCAAAGGCTTCAGATTTGTACCGCATAAGGTACACATACCCATATCGTGAGTGATCATCGATAAAGGTAATGAAGTAGGAGAATCCACCTCTAGCGGTGACTCACATTGGTCCGCATACATTAGAATGTATGAGTTCTAATGTCTCCGTTGCACGCTGTCCTTTACCTTTGAAGGGTAATTTGGTCATTTACCAAGTAAACAAGACTCACAAGTTCCATAAGGTTCATATTTGAAGGGTCTGAAATACCCATCCTTATGTAGCTTAGTTATCTTGTTTCATTGATATGACCTAAGCGACTGTGCCATAGAAGTGATTTATTGAGATTATTCGAGTTAACGTTGTATATATTAGAGGTTGAACATTCTTTTTTAGTTTGTAAGACATAGATACAATTATTCAAAATACCATCTCCATATTTCATTTCATTGAAATAAATAGAACATTCATTACAAATTATTAGGCATGAAAAGCCTTTATTACATAAAGAAGAAATTGAAATGATGTTCTTTACTAGAGAAGGTACATAAACACAATCTTCTAAGTCAAAAACTAAACCATTCGGCAAAACTAATGAATAAGTCCCCACGCACAATGCAACTAGTTTTGCTCCATTACCCATGTGTAAGTCAACCTCCACATGACAGAGTCTCCTACTGTTTCTCAGGCCCTGCACATTGTTACACAAGTGAGTCATACAACCGGTGTCAAGCACCCAAGTAGAAGGTTCATAGTTTTGAGAATATAGTTCAATCATATACAACATACCTGAAGCATTGGGCTTCTTGGCCTTTTGGGCTCCCTAGCTTCCTTGGCTTTCAAGGATCTGCAGTCTTTCTTCCAATGACCTTCTTTCCACAAAAGAAACATTTCCTCTTTCCTTTTTCTTCTCCACCTAACCATTGGGCTTTAGGTGATCTGGAGCCTTGGCCTTGGCCCTTATTTTTCTTTGGGCCTCGTAGCTTCAGGTCCGTACCCGTAAGCATGACAGAGGTTTTTAAGCTCCGGTTTCAAGTCCTTCTCTGCTTGCTTTATCAGATGTGCAATTCTGCTAAGTAGCTTCTTTATCAGACAGATGAAACTGCATAATAAAGTTAGAGAATTCTTTTGGTAAGGACTGAAGAATTAGATCCTGACATATCTCATGATCCATGATGAACCCGAGGTTGGCCAATTTTTCAGTGTGGCCAATCATCTTAAGCACATGTCCACTAACAGATCCTTCCTTATACCTTGTTTGGAATAATGCACATGACACTTGGAATCTCACGGTATGAACGGAAGTTGCATACATCTCATTCAAGTGAAAGATGATGGTTTGAGCATCCATATCTTCGTGAGCTTTCTGAAGTTCGTCCGACATAGAGCCAAGCATTATGCAAACTGCTTGCTCATCATCATTGACGTGTTTCTTCCAAGCATCAAATGTATTTTGGTCAACATCTTCTGCGGGTTCAGAGGGAAAAGGTCTTTCAAGAACATAGAAAATCTTTTCTTGTCGTAAGATAATTTTAAGATTTCCAAACTAGTAATTGTAGTAGTTGTCCCATTTGAGATTATGTTCATCAATGATGGAACGAAGTGTGATACTCTGTTTTGCCATTTGAATGTTTGTGAAATATTTTAACCCACCTGTTTTAAGAGAGAATGTTAAAATTAGGAATATGTTTTTCATTAATGTTTCATAATAACATGGGCTTTTAATATTATGAATTTCCTCCCATTCAATTGTTTTAAATTTTAAGCAAATCGCATCAACCCCAATATGATGGATTTCTTGGGGAAAGATCCCATTATCATCATTTCATAACTTTGACTAGGGCCCGGTCGTTATAAAATATGATAATTAGGTAGGTTTCTACCAATTTATGATATAATCACATTTCCTTGATCATTTGGGTTGGGCAATCAAACATGCCATAGCTTATGCTAGTCCTTGTGGACACCCAATCTTTTGCCACTAAGTTATAAGACCACGCCTAAGGGTCGCTGCGTATTATGGCCTCAAAAAAGTCAAACCATTGTCAATAGTATGATTTAGGGACAAATTGGTATTGGTTAGTCTAAAGCCTAGTCCTGCCAATACGGTTTTAAGCCCTTTGGGTCTATACTTTACAATAGAGACCAATTTTAGACTTAAATTATTATTGATGATTTTAGCAAGTTAAGTGAATAATTGTAAAATGGATTCGTCCATTGAAAAAATTCCCCAGAGGGAGGGTGGGAGCGAACTCTCTAAATACCTTTACCTCTTAGGCTCTTATCGCCTTGGTGATAGGAATAAACAATAGATCCTCCAAATTAGTCCAACACTTTAAATAAGATTTAAGATCAACTTTGAGAAATGATTACTAGATGTCTTAACAGCTTTTCTTTTTGGCTATAAAAAGATAGTGAGTGAAGGAAGACACCAAATCATTATCTAACTCTTAATATTACCTTTGGTTAAATTAACTTTAGTTTGGAAGTTTTATTAATGCCTTGGTCCCACCCCCCACTTGTATATTTTATAATGTCTTTTATTATAAACAAGTGATTTATATTATTAGCCTTAACGGTAATAATCTCTAAGTTCATCACAGAATAATTACTTAGCTAAGGGATAAGCCAATACACTCTCTATTACTTAGAAAGTCTCTAGATGCTTTTGCACCTTTAAATAATCATGACAATTCTAATCATACATAGAATCATCAAGCATGATGAGTTTTTAATATGTTGGAATTATTTTAGGCATTAAATAACCTTTGATTAATATTTAATTATGATATTGCATTTTATTTTATTCAAATAAATTTACTATTCACATTTTTCTGCAGCCGTCCGTGAACATTAAATGCAATTTCATAATTCAAATCTTAACCAAATCATGCAAAACTTGTGCCTAAAAATAAGTTCAGGGTGTTATCTTTCCAAGGAGCTTTTAAACACCCAATTTCGAGTTCAAATGAGTGAGAACTAATCAAAACAAAAACGGCGCTCTGATATCATTGTTGGGAAGCGGCCATAAGTGCGCAGCGGAAAAATAAATATTAAATTATGATGCCGATTTCCCTTTGCCAAGACCCATTTGTTTTGATTATTCTACAAGCCTAGGCATGTTACTATATATTCTAAGCATAAAACCCATAAAACATGCAAAGAACATAAACCTAAACATGCTAACTATCATAAGAACTCTAATTAACATAAAGAAAGAAAAAGACTTACTTGAACTGTAGACTCCTCCAGTCCTCCCTCCAATCTACAAGCTTTTCTCGAACTCAGCAAGCTCTTCCACGTTCCAAAGAGCCACCCATTGTGTGGCCTTCAAAGATGCACACACCAGAGCCAAAACTCAACGGCAAGACTAACGCCTTGAGTGCATGGGTATTTTGCCTTTGGTGCTAGCCTAGGCAAATACCTCAAAACTTTTAACTCGAGGTTCCTCTAGTCAATTAGACTTAAGGATCCTCAAAATCGGTGGCTTACTCTTAAAACTTTAGAGTTGCTCACTTATATAAACCCAAGATTTGAAAGGTTTGGTGCAAAAATTTGTGAAGAATTCTTTGGGTTTATATAGTGCTCCAAAGACAAATAAAATAATTAAGAATCTGATGTGGGATAAAATTCAATTTAATCTTAGCCATTGGATCTTAATTTAGTGGTTTAATGAGATTATAAAACCCTAATAAGAGTTTGGGCCCAATTGGAATTCAAAACAAATAACAAAAATAAAAAATTTTTTTACTATTCACATGGTACTATTCACGCATTATTATTCACGTGAATAGTACCTTTTTATATCTATTTATTCCAATTCCCAAAGTGCCCCTATCGTCATTCACCAATCCCTAAGCCACTATGGAACCTCAAAAATGATCTGTTCAACAACATTGAACCATTTATGAACAATTCATACAACAATTATATATGCTGTTAAATATGTACCATGCACTGTTAACCATTGATTTCGACTTGGTTGTGTGTGACCTTTTGGGTTCCCCTCAAGTTGGACATGAAATGAATCGTGATAATTTAATCGAACATAAATTATCCTCCGATCAGATGGTCGTTCGATTTCAATGACCAATGTTGACATCTAGCACATGCCAAGGCCCCCAAATGAGAAGGAAAGATATATATACCCATTATGTATGCGATTTACATATGATATGGTCCATCGCCTCACTGTATCCCCACCTATTGACTTGGGTACGGAAAATGTCTACTCATATGGTCAAAGGTATGTTGTTGATAGTGTCATGAATTGTGTTAACCCAAGAATCTCACATGACTCTTCCGTTGTGGCCACAGTCTCAAGCACTGATCACACACACCGCGAACTGGAATACTACTCTTATAAGAAAATATTATCCGAGAGAGTGGCGATTCTCTGTTGTATCTTTACAAACTTCATGTGTTTCAACAAAAATTACCCATCATACCCTTATGACCGGATCTTTTGAACCGGGGAAGGAGAATGTCAAAGTTATTTGATCCACACATAAGATTGTAAAGACCTCAAGTCTAAGGACTAGTCATATAATCGATACATGAAAGTTCTCACAGACACATGGGATAAACACTCCATATGAAAACTTTCGGCGGTCAGTTCGATGGACACGAGCAACTCATGCATCCATGTGATACACCAAGCGGACGGATCTCCGCTAGTAGCCTATGAGATCGGCTACCCCACTTAAGGGCGGATCATATCATCATGCTAGTCTTTCAGCTTTGTGAACTCCCATATTATTCACAAAACTATGACTAAGAACATTTAAGAGTAACGATTCTCATAAGGCGTGGAAGCCATCGTCTTATTACTACTCAATGGCTTATTACAGTGTTGATGATTCATATAAGTTATGTAAGACACGTATAATAAAGATTTCCATTTTATTAATTAATGAAAATATTACAAATACATGTACATATAACCCATCCACAAGTTGGGTATAGGGCATATCCCTAACATTTATAAGCTTACTTTGATTTCATACATGCATACATATTTCATTCAAGCTTTCAAACTTCTTATTACAAATCAAGAGAGTAGAAAAATATATAGAGATCATATGTTGTAGCTAAGAACAATAGAAACATTTTTCTATTTAAAACAGTTGAAATTACTTACTAATCTTCAAGTTTCCTTTGTTTTTCTTCTTAACACTTCTTTTTTTCTCTCAACTTTATTTTTTGTAATATTTTGGAGGTTTAAACTAATATAAGCAAATGAAAAATAAAACTCTTATATATGTTTAGGGTTTGACCGAAAATGGACAATAAAAGAAAATATATATTTTCCAATTTTTAATCATATTAAAGAAGTCAAAATCAATTTGATAGCCATTTTCAATAAATGTAAAAAGTCAAACATTTACACTTAATCATTTCCTAACTAAAATATCACCTTAGATATTTTGTATTTCAATTACTTTAATTATTTAACAATTAAATAATTAAATAATTATTTAAATATAAATATTTAAATATATGTATTATATTTACTTTAAATAATTCAAATACATGTATTAATGATATATGTCAAATATCATAATTTGATAATTAATTAATGTGTATTTAATAAAATCATATATTAAATACAAATATATATTAATTATGAAATGACCGAAAAACCCCTATGCATGTATCTTTCCGTTTAACCATTAAACGATTTATAAATAATCAATATTATTCATAACTGTTGCCCTAATGCTCGACGAATATATTTCATTATGTGAGACTCTCTAAGTTCAGACATATCCGTCACGAAATCTAATTTCGTATCCATAATTTACCCACTCGTAAATTATGACATTCACAATAAAATCATTATACCATACATGTCGAGGTCATTGCATACGTATAATCCCTCCATCACATGTATCTAGATTATTCCAGAGATAAAGATATAAACGTCAAATCTCTATAGATATAATCATGTCGACGTTTCTATTAACAATCTCTTAATAACACTTAGAAATCACTTCTACAGTGTACAATAGGCCCATGGATTTAACAAATTGCTAATCCTATATTGAATACCTATGCTCTGTACACAAAGCTGATGGATCTTTTTTGACACACAAAATATCCTAAGGATCTGTCCACACCCAACGAACAGACAGAGGTTTGACCTAAATAGGTCGGTGACATGACTGCCATCAAAGTGTGAAGGATATCTCATATATCCAGAGTGATATCTGAAGTCAAAGAATCATCATGCTACTCAACCCGAGAAGATTCTTATTGACATTAGTGTATCATCTATTAAGAATCTTTGGTGAGTCGTTCAGTATTCATCCGATATAAACACCCACATGTTTATACGAGTCTCAAAGTCTCATGGTTTATTGAGCAACCATTGGAATCAAGATTCCAATATACGACATGTACCGGTCTCTGCGGGTTTACTTACTGATCAAATAATGTAAACCTTGACCAGATTCAGTTTAAGAATGATACTGTTATGATACAACTCAATGTCAGTTGCGACATTTTTACAACTGTATCATAACTAATCATTCTAAGGTTAATTACGTCTTTACCATATAAAAAGCAAGTTATATTAAAGAACTGTTCATTTTATTCATAATAAAATATTTACATAAGTATTTACAGGGAAATACAAAAGAATGGATGAATCAGAATATTCATAATAAAATATTTAAATATTTTAATGGAATACTGTATTCCATTACAAGTGTATATGAAAAAAAAGGGATGAATCAGAATCCGAAAAAACCAAAACAAGAAAAAACAGAGAGGGCGTGAATCACCCGGCCAAGCGCGCGCATGTGCGCAAGTAGCATGCAAAGCATGGTGCCCTGCTGGGCATCATGTGCTGCTTTTAATTTTTTTTTGAAATTCCTTAAACACTTTCAAGAGACACCCAAAAATAATTTCAACATCATACAAAAAACATATATATATATATAATATATATATAATATTATATATATATATATATATATGAATCAAAACACAAACCAAAATAGAATCTCATAATGGAGTGACTTATGAACAATTCTATGTCACTCAAAGGTAATCAAATGATTTTAAAATGGTAGTCATAACTTCAAGCTTTCATCTAGAGCATCCAATAATAACCATATTGTATTTATGCTTCCAAAGCATCCATACACAATTCATTAGCCTAATTTCAACATCAAGCTATGTTATTATGTATCCAATACACAATCATCTTTATATACTTCACTAATGAAAACATAGCTTTAGAGAAGATTAAACTTGCCTAACAAACTTGATTCCAAGACCCAATCTTATTCTTTTTGTTTAAATATTTTAGAGAAGTTTCAAAGTTTCTCAAAAACTTAACTTAAGATAATATTTATTTCTTTTGCTAAATGATTGTTTTAGCTTACTTTGCCTTATTTAAAAACTTGCCCAAGCTTGCCTTTATAGTGAAGCTTATGTAATTTTTAATTAATAAAAGTTCTAATCAACTTTTATATGTATGACAAATACACTTATTATTACATATTTTGTAATTACATAGTATGTAATTACCAAAATACACCTATTATTACATATTTATTATTTACCAAATTAGGTATGACTAATCACTTTTATCTATCACTTTTATTTAATCCAATTAAATCAAAACAAAGTTTATTAAATTGATTAGTTCATTGTCTGCCACTTTGATTTAATCCAATTAAATCATGACCAATATGTTGGGTTTCTAGTTAGTCCCAAGATCAATTTCAAGCAAGAAACATGTTTGAATACTCAAAGAGGTATGGCGGAATCATACTTACATTGATCGGCTTTTGCGATGCGAGGAACAACAAAACTTTCTCCCTTGAAGAAGCTCTCGACATCCCTCCAATTTGGGCTCCATTTGCTCGGCCAAACTCCAAGCTTGGGTGTGCATTTCATGCCCACAGGTGAGTTTCCCTATCACATTCGCAAGACCCCAATTGTGTGTGCTAGTACCTCGAAAAATTTGCCACAAATCTTTCCCTTTGCTTCTTCTCCTTCACGGTAAATGCAGAAAATTTGGAGAAGAAAATGCCCAAGGCAGAGAGAGTGGAAGAGAGAGAGAGATTGTGTGTTTTCTGAGTTGTGTATCTAATACACTACAAGAAAAAGTCAAATACCAAAATATTAAATGGTAAATGTCTTTCAAACATCACTTTAGAGTGTTTCATACTCAATCATCATTTCTCATCAACTTGCATCAATCAAAGTGACTAAAGTTGACAAGTGATGTGACACGTGATGTGAGTTGTGGGCCCCACTCGATTCGAAATGCGAATGGGCCCGCAAACACTCCCGGGCTCGGGTTCGCTAATTTCGAATTAAAGAATTATTTCGTTGCGACGTAATTAAATCTAATTCAATTAAATAATTTTGCCTAGTAAAATTACTATTCACATCGCTAACGAATTAATTCTAAATTAACTCGTTTGCCCGAATTAAAATCTAATTTTAATTCCGCGTCGAAATCCAATTTCGTATAATATATCGAATATATTATTTTATCGATTAATCCCAAATTAATCGTTCTCTCTCTTCAAATAATATTTTATCCCAGATAAAATATCTCCGTAATTAATCCCAGATTAATTTTCTCTCTCTTATAATTAATCCCAGATTAATAAAGTGCGAGTCATACGTCATCGGTGAATCTTCGGGAAGCGACCCATGAGATCCCGGATATGTTGGCAGTAAATCCGGTCGTCGGACTATCCGAACACGTACGTACCTAGTACTATATTTTTACCGATTTACAAGACATGGTTGGCTTCTAGCAAAGCACCGTGCCTACCCAATTCTCCATAAATATTCTTAAAGGAATATGTGATCTATATCAGGCGTAGTATACGTAGTATTGCGTATTACGATCCAGTATCTGATGTCACGTGCAAGGCCTGGGGCTGGAATTGTGTCTGCCCCATACGAAGCACATATCGGATCTCTGGTAACTAGTCTCTATAATCGGATAAACATGACCTAGTCATAATATCCCGATAGCTGTAGCATATAAGAGCACCAGTTCCGTATCCTACGTGATCATCATCTCCACTATGACTGGAGTGATACTTCCATCTCGACATCACACCCAATATACTACGATTCTCAATATACCCAGAAGAGGCGTACACATAACCTGTTAAAGCCCTGGACGACTAAAACCAAAGTATATTGATTGTCGTAAGTATTAGCGGTGCAAGTCTCAGGTTAAGACCAAATACACCTACCCTGATTCGGACTTCCATAGACACATAGTCATACTACCAATGGAATTCCGAGGGGTCTATCCAGAGCGAAGCTGTTTCCGTTCCATCGGTAAACACAACCTCCTATTACACTTGCATGAGTATCCTATACCCAAATATATGAGAACTATATCATTATGCTCCCACAACGCGCACAACTGTAATACTAGTCTTTTACGCATTATCGATGTCCAATCTCGATAATACTCCGACTAGGGATATTTAATGATTAAACCTTTATGGATTGGTACTGTCTCATATCATCTCAATCCGGAACTAATCATATGGACCTTCTATCATTTATACATCTAGGTAATCCAATTACAAATGATAAAAGGGAATTTCCTTTGTCACATAGTTAATTTGTACAACAACACCATGATCTGTACAAATAGTGATGCTATGGGTCATAATTGTCCAAAAATCTCCCACTTGGCCTATAGCCAATCACTCAAGTGTCCTACACCCGAACTATGTACGGTTCGCTCAAACTTCTGCTGAGAAAAGACTTTCGTCAGCGGATTTGCAGTGTTATCATCTGATGCGATTTATTCGATCATCACATCGCCACGATGTATGATCCGAACGAATCAGATGAATATTTAGTATATATCTGGATCGTTGATGAGACCATTAATTCTTTAGCCTATGCTGAAGCCTAGCTCAGCTGCTAACAAAACTACTCCTAATCTGATTAGGATTATTATCGATCCAAAAGGCTTCTATTGCTGCCTCAGCTGCAGCAATATTCCGATTTTGTTGTTTATTCGGTAACAGTATCTTGCATGGAAGATTTCCAGCTCACTGTTCCGTTATTCAAACTGTATAGTACCGTTGATACGACTTATAGTCGTTATTATCGGTTTGGAAACTTACAGCAGTGAACCTAGTCACTTCAAGTTCTCCTTCTCCATAGTATAAGACAGCATCCTTAGTTCATCTAAGATACTTAAGGATGTTCTTAACATCAATCCAGTGACTATCACATGGATTGACCCGATTGTGACTCCATATGCTCAAAGTATATGAGACATCAGGTCGCGTACATTTATCAATGTACGAGTTCTCGGAGAGTATTAACAACTTTAAATCCATCCCAGTAGATCTTTATTCCTAGAATAAATGTTGTTTTCGCCCAGAATTCTACAGAGAATTTTCATGAAAGCCAAGCTTTCACCGATTGTATTATGGGAATATCATTTCCAAGAAATGATATGTCATCATTACTTAGGACATTCATTGTCAGTGCGCTCCCAGTAACCCTCTTATATACACAAGAATCATTTTCGTTTTGAATTAAATCATACACCATTATGATTACAGCAAAACGATAGTTCCAAGAACTCAATGCTTGCTTCAATCCATAAATGGATTGAATAACTTGCAAACCTTGTTTGCTCGTTTTGGTACGAAAAAACCATCAGGATGTTATAAACATCCTCCAAAAGGTTTCCGTTTAAGGAAAGCGATTTTGACGTTCCAGCTGCCATATTTCATAAATGAAATATGCATGATTAGCAAGCATTATCCAAATGGATTTAACCATGGCAAAAGGTAAAAGTTTTCATTGTAATCGACACAATGTTGATAACGATACATTTTCGCTACAAGCCTAGCTTAGTACATTGGTATGTTGCCTTCCATGTATGTTTTCCTTGAAGACTTACATAGTACCAATAGGCACAATGTCTTCCGGTACAACAACCAGTATCCAAACTTAGTTGGTATACATGGAATCCATTTCGAACTTCATGGCACTTTGCCATAATAGGGAGTCGATACCTTGTATCACTTCCTCATACGTAGTCAGTTCGTATTCCTCAATAAGATTGACATCTTTACGAGGTGAGATCAGAAACCCATACCCCAGGTTGTTTTTTGACTCTCTCCGACTTACGTGGTTCTTGTGTATTCGAAGATTATTGGTATAGTTTCATCCTTGATGAAATATTTGTGTTCCATTAAGGAATCGATGTGTGGAATAGTATTATTCCGATTTTCATCGAGTTTTACTTTCCTCCCACTTACCACTGCATATAGGTATTCCTCTTAGGAAAACCGCATGGTGAGAAACAATTAAATTGTTCTCTAGTGAGTTGTATAAGTACTATACTTCGGTTTCCCTAGGATAACCCACAACTTAGGCACTTATCCGATTTGGGTTCTAGTTTGGTATCATCCAAACATATGCCTAGCATACCCAAATCTTCAGGAATGAGAAAACCCAGTTTCTTTCATGTTCATATCTAATATGAAGTCTGTCAAACAGATTTCTATGGAACCTTATTCAAAATAAGTTTTGCACTGTTTAAAGCTTATCCCTTGAAGGAAATGGTAGCTTAGAACGACTCATGATTAACCTTATCATGTCCAATACAATTTGGTTTCTCTGTTCGGACACACCGTCAAATTGACGTGTTCCGGGAGGAGTCCTCATTGAAAGAATACTATACTCTTTCAAGTATATGAGAAACTTATTGCTTAAGTATTTTCCATCATGGTCTAACCGTGACAGTTTTAATACTTTAGCCGATCTGTTTGTCTACTTCGTGTCGAAACTCTTTGAATTCATCAAAAGTTTCTGATCCATGTTTCATAAGAAACACATAACCATAACGCGATGCCACATCCATAAAGGTTTCGAAGTATTCATATCCACATCTAGCCTAGCTAGACATGGGCCCACTTATGTCACTATGAACGAGGGCTAACAGATCGGTGGCATTTGCACTTTTACCAAGTAAAAAGTATTTCAGGCACTTTGCCTAATAAACTAGATTCGTAGACATTATTTGGATAGAATCAAATCCGTCCTAGTATCCATTCTTAGAAAGTGTGGATATACGAGTCTTGTTAATTGTGTCCCAGACAACAATGCCATAAATAAGTCTCATCTGATTAAATCAGTTTGAGCTATTTGTTTGTCCTGTTATACGTTTGAGATTTATTTATATTCAAAATATAAATACTGTTATTTACATCTAATGTGTTTATCTCAATATCATCTTTTTAAAATAAAACACTTTAGTGTTCTAGAATATAAAGGTATATGACCGGCGTAAACACACACGTATAACGCAAGCGCACGTATCGTTCAAGTAGTATAAAAAGATATCGATCCCACGAGGACTTAATATCTATTCTATTAATTTTATGAGGTCAAGTGATTACTAATATCTAACAAGTTGTTTGATTAAAATGACGATGATTCTAAATTTAAAACAAGTAAAAGAAATTGAGAGTAGATTAATGAAGATTAAAACTATCTAGGGTTGTGAATTCTTCTAATATTAATTAAAAGATGAAGTAGTTATATCATAGTTGGGTAAATTATTGAATTATTAATCTGGAACGCTAAATTATGTAAAAGCCTCTTCCGAATGATCATTTACAAATACCTAGTATAATCCAATTGAACCATATGTCTATGTCAATTAAATTACCTAGATTCATTAAGATTGAGTTCCAATTATGACTACCCCCGCCCAACAGGTATATTCCTATCCTGTAAGGAAATCTATTAAAAGGGTTATCTATCCTTAAGGAAGATCGTGGGTTGTTGAGTCTGTGGTCTTAAACTTAAAATCCCTATGTCTAGTTCATTTTAAGTTTACCTAATCAATTTTATTAGTGATCAGTTAATAAAAAGCATTAAGATTATGACTCAACAAATAACTCTTTAATTACCCAAACTATAATCTAACCCTTTTTAAAACCAGTGATATTAGATTTTATCACAACCCTAGATATTTAACTTAGTTACAACACATAACTAAAACTGATAAAAACTTAAAAGACATAAAGTGAAATTGCTGAAAAGTAATTGTAGAATAATGAATTGCAATAAAAAGAAATGAAATGCTAAGGTAAAATGAAATAACTCCTACTATATACTATTTAGATATCTCCCATAAAATAATAATATATATACTTGTGATATTTTAAACCAACCGTCCGGAATGGCGGTATCCTGATTAAGTCAAATTCAAATATACCAGCCATAAGGCGGAACTAAATTAAATCAACCGACCTAAAATGGCGGTATCCTCATTAAGTCAGGTTTAACCAGTTTAAATTGAATAACCAACCGACCTAGAATGGCGGTATCTTTTTATTAATTCAGGTTTTAAATAGTTTATATATTATATTTTAAGGGAGATTAATCTAAAAAGCAAAAGTAAAAGAATTACCTTATTACCTCAGCATAGAGACGTTACCCCCTCATGGATGGATAGAATTACTACTAAAAGCGTAAATAAAACTGAATAAAAGAAGCAAATAAGAAGAACTCTCTTTTATATAAGTATTTCAGAGGATTTGGTACATTTGAAACTAAAAATTCGAAATCTATTTATAGGCAAAAAAATCTAATTTTTTATTATTATTTTTCTGATTTTTATTATTTATTATTTTTTTTTTTTGATCGCTGAATTTTCGACACGTGGCATGGTGTGCTAAAAAAAAGGCTCGCTGAATTTTTGACATGTGGCATGGTGGTGGAATTACCAAAATACCCTCGGTGTCGGGACGCCCAAAAATTACTAAAATATCATTTTCGTCAAATTTCACAGTTTTGCTCCAAATCACCTCCAGAATGTCTTGAAACTTTATTTCGGTGTCGGGATGTCCAAAATTACCAAAATACCCTTTGTGTCGGGACGTCCAAAATTACCAAAATATCATTTTTGCCAAATTTCACAGTTTTGCTCCAAATCACCTCCAGAATTTCCTGAAACTTTATTTATCTACAAAATAACACAAAACACATCAAAATATTCACAAAACTCAAGAAACTATACAAAATATTAAGTTAAATGAGTGGGAAATAGTGATACATTTATCACTCATCACACCCCCAAACCTAACATTTTGCTAGTCCTCGAGCAAAATAAAATAACATAATAAAATTTAACTAAGCCACTTTCGTAGGGATCACGATTGCATTTAGCATATGCAATAAGCCTTTAAACCCCTAGGTGTCCCTAGTGGACGAGTTGTAGTCTCGTGAAGGTTTAAGCAATGATACCCACAAACATTTTATAAAAGTAAAAAGGTAGTGAAACTAATGCACACAAAAGCAAAAAGACAAGAGAAAAGAGAATAAATAAGTTAGTGACTAATCAGGTGAAACTTCTACTCCAAGTTATTAGTTGTTTTGTTTCATTTTAAATTACTGAATAAGTAAATTCTCCGATTATTTTTATCATTCTCCATATACACAGTTAACAAAATATTAAACAACTCATTTTTGCCCACAACAGTCATAAGTGCAGTTGATAAGAGAGTAATATTTTTGTCCTAAATTTTTATCAGATTTCACATCTTTTGTAGTAATGGAATAAATTTTCTGATTTTTCGGATTGTTTCTTTGATTTTTTTCTCTATTTTTTATTTATATACAATATCTTCCATCTATGTAGCGAGCTTTAGGTCGGTGGCTCCCAAACCAGTTGGCTTTAGGGCACCAGATGTTGTCCCTACGGACTTAATTACTCAGACTTCAGATATATATATATATAATATATATATATATTTTTATTTCATCATTTTGATCCATGTAATGACCTTTAGGCCAATGACTCCCAAACCAGTTGGTTTTAGGGCACTAGGTGTTAAAACACCCTTACAGACTTAATAACTCGGATCTCAGATTTTTTTTTTTTATTCCATCACTTTTTGAGATGTTTCTCCAATTAAACTATAGCACTGAATATTTCAATCTTTTCAATTTTATCCTATGTCCGTATGTTACCATGTATGTTGATAATATCTGCCAACTAAGTATATGAAGATCCATTTTAGTCAGTTTTGTGGAGAATTTACAATTAAATAATTCAAAAGTGAATAAACAAAAATTAATTTGTTTTGAATTAGGTTTGAAATACGTCTCAGGAGTGGAAATTCCTTACACAACTATTTCTTACCAATTTCATCTTTTTAGTCAACATAACAACTAAACATTTCTACTGGTCATATAACTATAATTTACATGTATTTTTAGAAGTTTAATCAAAGGCTCTCGCTAACGAAGGATTGTTCACAACTAGGACTCCCCACTCAAGGGTTCAAGCGACCAAGTGAACGCACATTTTTTATACCTTATGGTACGTGCCAACGAGTTTATGGTGTGTGACTAACTGTCGAATGGACTTCCCGTTGTAGATTCCCCAGAGGGAGGGTGGAGCGAGGCTCACTTAAATACCCAATCCCCTTAGGCTCTTATCGCTTGTTGTCAGGAATAAACAACGAGTCCTCCAAACTAGTCTATCACAACACGCTACAAGTGAATGATTATCTAGGTGCCTCCACAGCTTTTCCTTATAAAAAGGTAGTGAGTGAAGGAAGACACCAAACCATTACCTAGCTATAAATATGCCTTTGATAAAAATGCAAAATATTTTTGTAATTTTTGAAAATTTTATAAATTTTTTATATTTTTCGAAAAATTTTGGATAAAAATAAAAACTCAAACTATAAACAAGATACTATTAACTATTCCTCACCCCCAAACCTAAATGAGACATTGTCCCCAATGTCTTAAACAGTAGAAGAAGAGTTTAGAAAATAGTACCTGGTTAACTGAAATTCTACAGGAAAATTAAAGGTTAAGATCCAGATTAATCCGACGCCTCTTACCACGACCGTCCTCAGACCAATTTATCTTTGAAATGACAGGGTCAACTTGTGGTTCATGGGCTAAGAGTTGGTCTATTAGATCCGGAGCAGTTCTGGCAGTATAGAGGAGTTCTTTCATAGGTTTTGACACGAACCCATTTCTCCGGGCATCATCAAGAAACACACAAAGAAAATCATAAAATCCATCAACGTTAAATAGCCCAATCGGTTCTGGTGTATGTTCAAGTTTGCCCAAAATAACACTATAAAAATTTCCTCCAGTGTGCCTAAGCCACCTGGCAAAGCAATAAAAGCATCAGCACGGTTAATCATTTCTACCAGTCGTTCAGACATACCTGGCACGATTAGTTCCTCTCCGTTTAATGGTTCAATAAGATTTGCATCTGCCAAGGGTTTTGGGATGATTCCCAAAACATGACTGCCTCCTTCCTGTACGGCCTTTGAAACAATCCCCATTAATCCAAGATTGCCTCCGCCATATATTAAGTGCATATTCCTTGCAGCTATGACTCGACCCAATTCCTGTGCTGCTTCTATGTATTGTGGTTTAGTACCAACACTACTACCGCAAAACACACAAATGTTTTCAACTCGTTTTCTTGAAGTGGCTTCCATGTTTTTACTCTGGATGTCTTCAAAAGTGCAATGATGAGTTGAATTTATAATACCTGAAAAGGATGAGTAAAATAGCACAAGTATCTTCCAAAGGACGATTAGTAGCAAAATAGTAAAATAGATCGTGATAATAAAAAAGGTCTGGATCCTGTCGGAGAAAATAAAAGAAAACAACAAAACAAATCTCAATTATTAGGAAAAGACAAAGAGATATAATATGTACAAGATTTTACAGCTTGATTAACGTCTATGCGTCAGGGACAAGCTTCCCATCCAATTTTCTTATAAATTGGCAAACATGGTCTTTTTTAGTCAGATTCCCAAGACTTAACTGTTGTCTTTCTTTTTGGAATTGTGTGTGTAATTTGTGAATGGCTATATGAACATATCCACTGGGATGCGTCTCAAGAGTTGAAGATATATCATCTACAGACTCCTTACTCAAGCCATCCCTAATGAATTTAATTTATCTTCACGATTATCAGACAACATTCCTAAAGAATGACAACAAGTATTGCAATTCCAACGAGCACATTTGAAACAAACACCCATATTCTTAGCTCTACGTTTCTTTGCATAGGTGCTTCTTCCAAAACCAGGTAAGTAAGAACTACAAGTCTCAGAATACTCACCTGCTAAACGTACTCGTGCTTCGATTACCCAACAAATATCAGTAGGAATACCTTTGATCATCAGTAGTCTCATTCGTTCCAAGCGAGCTTTGTAAACTTTCATCAGAGAATTTTGAGGGAGAGAAGGAAATTGCTTGTGAAGATTTACAAGAACGTCTTCCATCTTGCAATGTCTTAACCTGCAAAAATTAAACACACAAAATAAAATCACACCAAATTGCAATATATACTAAATTTGCATGGGTTGCCTCCCTGTTAGCGCTAAGTTTAATGTCGTCAGCTAGACGTGACTTCTCGAACGTTATGCTGAATCTGAAAGTGTGACACTTTCTTTTTGTCGCTCCAACGGTTCTCCCCAGTAGTGCTTGACACGTTGACTGTTAACTTTGAATGTGTTGTTGGTGTTGGGATCCAGTAACTCAACGGCTCTATCTGGTAAAACCTTGGTGATCACAAATGAACCTGACCACCGTGATTTTGGCTTCCAATGGAAGAATTTCACCCTTGATTTATTTAACAATACCTTCTGCCCTTGTTCCAGTTGTATGCGCACTAACTTCTCATCATGTCTTTTCTTTGCCTTTTCTTTGTACAATTTGGCATCCTCAAAAGGCTGATTGTGAAATTCCTCCAATTCATTGAGCTGGTGGATCTCTTTCTCTTCTATTGCTTGTAGTGCAAGAATTGGCTCTTTCAGTGCAAAAGACGCTTTATCTTTAGGCTCCACAGGCAATTGACATGTTTTAAGTTTGTCAGTAGAACTTTGCATTGCATTGGAGTTCTGAATGGCACTGTGTATCACATCAAGTCTGAAATATTCCTCTTTCTTTTCATCATCTGGGAAATTCATGGCTTTGAAAACATTGAATGTTACTTCCTGGTTCTGTACCCTCATGGTTAATTCTCTTTTTTGTACATCAATAATGGTTCAACCTGTAGCCAATAATGGTCTCCCGATGATGATTGGCACATCTGCATCTTCCTCCATATCAAGGACAATAAAATCTGCTGGGAAAATGAATTTGTCAACCTTAACCAACACATTCTCAACAACGCCTCTTGGAAATACGAGCGTTCGATCAGCAAGTTGCAGTGAAACTGAGGTAGGCATTGCTTCTCCAATTTGCAGTTTCCTGTAAATAGAATAAGACATTAAATTAACACTTGCACCTAAATCACATAAAGCCTTACCAAAGTTGTGTTCTCCTATGATGCAAGGAATGGTGAAACTTCCAGGATCCTTCAACTTTGGAGGAAGTTTTCTCTGAATGATGGCACTGCATTCTTCTGATAATGCTACTGTCTCATAATCTCCCAATCTCTGTTTTCGTGAAAGAATATCTTTCATGAATTTAGTATAGCTGGGCATTTGTTCCAAAGCTTCTGCAAATGGGATGTTGATGTGCAGCTTTTTGAAAACCTCCAAGAATCGAGTAAACTGCTTGTCCAGTTTGCTTTTCTGAAGACGCTGAGGAAAAGGTGGAGGTGGAGTGATCTGTTCTTTTTCCTTTGCTTCTTTTTCATCCATCTGTTTCTCTGTTTCTTTTGGAACATCTGCAATGGTTGCCTTGATTCCAACATCTTTGTTGATTTCAGTACCACTTTTCAAAGTGATGGCTTGACATTGCTCCTTCCCTCGGTTCCTTGGATTTGGTTCTGTATTGCTGGGAAGATTTCCTGGTGGTCTGTAACTCTGAGCATTGGCCAGTTGTCCAATTTGATTCTCCAGTGCTTTAATGGAAGCAGATTGGCTTTGAAACATAGCATCATATGCTGCTTGTTGCTTTTTGAACATCTCTGCAATCCAATCTTTCATCTCTGGGTCTTTTTCAAACTCCTGACTTTTGTTCTGTTGCTGGAATCCAGGTGGTGGATAGTTCTTTTGTCCTGAATTGTTGCTCCATGAGTAATTGGGATGATTCTTCCACCATGGATTGTAGGTGTTGGAATATGGATTGTTCCCCTGTCTGTTGAAATTGTTGACATAATTCACCGTTTCTTCTGGTTGATTTTGTTCAGGTGCTTCTCCATAAGGTGAATTTATGGTTCCAATGTTGCTTTGCATGCCGAGAGTTTCCATGAATTTGCATATCTGATCCAGTTTGGTACTGACTGCTGAATTGACTCCAACTTCATAAATTCCAGCAATTCGTTGAATCATGCTCCTTTCTGTTGGCCACAATGAATTGGTGTTGGCCATTTCTTCGATTAGGTCCCAAGCTTGTTCTTCTCCTTTTGCCATTAATGCTCCTCCAGCAGCAGCATCAATTGTGGTTCTCATAATTCCAGAAAGTCCATTATAAAATGTTTGGACTTGAAGCCATTTTGGAATCTCATGGTGAGGACATTTCCGGAGCAAATCTTTGTACCTTTCCCAAGCTTCATAGAGAGTTTCTGATTCTTGTTGCACAAAGGATGTGATGTCATTCCTCAGTTTTCCAGTTCTGGCTGGTGGAAAGTACTTTGCAAGAAATTTGGTGGCTAAAGCGTTCCAAGTTGTGATGGAACCAGCTGGACGTGAATGTAGCCAAGCTTTAGCTCTGTCCTTCAAGGAGTATGGAAAAACACGCAGTCTCATTGCTTCTTCAGCTTATCGGTTGTAATTGAAAGTGCCGCAAACTTCCAGGAAGTTGCTGATGTGGGTATTAGGATCTTCAGTTGCTTTTCCCCCAAATTGCACTGATTGCTGAATCATCTGAATGCAAGTTTTGATGTCACCTGCATTCTCTGGTAAAGGAGGAAGTACAATACATGAAGTGAGGCCATCTACCACCAGAATTGTTCTGTCTCGAATAGGAATTGGTGGTGCAACCTGCAAAGGTTCAGGTTCCATGTTAACAATTGCTTCTTGGCCTTGTCGCCTTTCTCTTCTCAATTGTATAATGGTTCTTTCAATTTATGGGTCAAGCGGTCGTAGTTCAAAGCTTCTGGTTCGTCTCATTAAGATTCTGATAACCTGAAACACAATAAAACGAAAGTAATAAGTAAAAAGGAAAAATTAGACACAAGTAACGTATCTAACCTTTAAACTAATAGTAAAAGATAAAGAAGTCCCCGGCAACGGCGCCAAAAACTTGACCGGCGTAGACACACACGTATAACGCAAGCGCACGTATCGTTCAAGTAGTATAAAAAGATATCGATCCCACGAGGACTTAATATCTATTCTATTAATTTTATGAGGTCAAGTGATTACTAATATCTAACAAGTTGTTTGATTAAAATGACGATGATTCTAAATTTAAAACAAGTAAAAGAAATTGAGAGTAGATTAATGAAGATTAAAACTATCTAGGGTTGTGAATTCTTCTAATATTAATTAAAAGATGAAGTAGTTATATCATAGTTGGGTAAATTATTGAATTATTAATCTGGAACGCTAAATTATGTAAAAGCCTCTTCCGAATGATCATTTACAAATACCTAGTATAATCCAATTGAACCATATGTCTATGTCAATTAAATTACCTAGATTCATTAAGATTAAGTTCCAATTATGACTACCCCCGCCCAACAGGTATATTCCTATCCTGTAAGGAAATCTATTAAAAGGGTTATCTATCCTTAAGGAAGATCGTGGGTTGTTGAGTCTGTGGTCTTAAACTTAAAATCCCTATGTCTAGTTCATTTTAAGTTTACCTAATCAATTTTATTAGTGATCAGTTAATAAAAAGCATTAAGATTATGACTCAACAAATAACTCTTTAATTACCCAAACTATAATCTAACCCTTTTTAAAACCAGTGATATTAGATTTTATCACAACCCTAGATATTTAACTTAGTTACAACACATAACTAAAACTGATAAAAACTTAAAAGACATAAAGTGAAATTGCTGAAAAGTAATTGTAGAATAATGAATTGCAATAAAAAGAAATGAAATGCTAAGGTAAAATGAAATAACTCATACTATATACTATTTAGATATCTCCCATAAAATAATAATATATATACTTGTGATATTTTAAACCAACCGTCCGGAATGGCGGTATCCTTATTAAGTCAAATTCAAATATACCAGCCATAAGGCGGAACTAAATTAAATCAACCGACCTAGAATGGCGGTATCCTCATTAAGTCAGGTTTAACCAGTTTAAATTGAATAACTAACCGACCTAGAATGGCGATATCTTTTTATTAATTCAGGTTTTAAATAGTTTATATATTATATTTTAAGGGAGATTAATCTAAAAAGCAAAAGTAAAAGAATTACCTTATTACCTCAGCATAGAGACGTTACCCCCTCATGGATGGATAGAATTACTACTACAAAGCGTAAATAAAACTGAATAAAAGAAGCAAATAAGAAGAACTCTCTTTTATATAAGTATTTCAGAGGATTTGATACATTTGAAACTAAAAATTCGAAATCTATTTATAGGTAAAAAAATCTAATTTTTTATTATTATTTTTCTGATTTTTATTATTTTATTATTTTATTTTTTTTTTGGATCGCTGAATTTTCGACACGTGGCATGGTGTGCTAAAAAAAATGGCTCGCTGAATTTTTGACATGTGGCATGGTGGTGCAATTACCAAAATACCCTCGGTGTCGGGACGCCAAAAAATTACCAAAATACCCTTTTCGTCAAATTTCACAGTTTTGCTCCAAATCACCTCCAGAATGTCTTGAAACTTTATTTCGGTGTCGGGATGTCCAAAATTACCAAAATACCCTTTGTGTCGGGACGTCCAAAATTACCAAAATACCCTTTTTGCCAAATTTCACAGTTTTACTCCAAATCACCTCCAGAATGTCCTGAAACTTTATTTAT